>JACEEZ010014689.1:0-48655 GCA_016584305.1 Chionoecetes opilio | reverse complement strand
AAAAAAAATTTTTTACCCCTTTCTGAGTACCTTTTCGATATATTTTAATTTTGAATGAGCCACATAAATGAAATTAGAAGAAACTCTTGTACGTTGATTTATGTAAACCGAATCAAAGAAAATTTGTAAAAAAACGCACGACTAATATCCATTCACTCCTTGTCTTGAGCTCTTAACTACATCAATATGGTCCATTATACAACACTATGTGTTTAAGTGACAAACTCGCTAAATAGTTGGCGGACAAAGCTGACAGCAAACCGTTTTTGAGAGTAGCTGGGGGCAAATATATTAAGTACCAATATGAACTTGTATTATGACTACAACTCATACGGTAAAACATAATAGTCCAAAGTAAGATATACGTAACTCTTTGCAACAACTTGTATTCCTAAAACTCAATACCAACATGGAGTAAAGGTCCTCTTGCAAGACCAAATTATGACACTCTCCCCACAACGTTAGGAATCTAACACCTCTTCCTCCATTTAAAAAAACATTGTTTATCATCTTTTAAGTGAGCAATTTGACACAGAGCACTCTGAGTTTGTGTTTTAACAAATATTATTTAATTTATTGTTTTTTATTATGGAATTCTTTTATTAGTTTTAACATTTTATCTTTCCCTTATTTTTTAATGAGATCCCTATGGACGATATCCTACATAGAGTTAACCTAATAATAATTATATTCTTATTATATTGTTTTTATATGTTATGTAGAATAACATTTCAATGGAATAAATACCCTCTCGTCTCTCTCTCTCCATCTTCTCTCTCTCTCTCTCTCTCTCCTCTCTCTCTCTCTCTCTCTCTCTCTCTCTCTCTCTCTCTCTCTCTCTCTCTCGTCTCTCTCTCTCTCTCAGAAACCTTATTTCGTACTTGAACAAAAAATCGTTCATTACTCACTCTTTCCTTATGTTTTTTGTTCAATTAAATACCTCATCTCTCATTTTCTCATCTCTTTTTCTAATTATATATTATCTCTCTCTCTCTCTCCTCTCTCTCTCTCTCTCTCTCTCCTCTCTCTCTCTCTCTCTCTCTCTCTCTCCTCTCTCTCTCTCTTTCTCGTTTCTCCTCTCTCTTCTCTCTCTCTCCTCTCTCTCTCTCTCTCCTCTCTCTCTCATCTCTTCTCTCCCTCTCTCTCTCTCTCTCTCTCTCTCTCTCTCTCTCTCTCGTCTCTCTCTCTCTCTCTCCTCTCTCTCCTCTCCCTCTTCTCTCCTCCAATATTTTTTGTTTTGTCATGAATTAAATACGCCATCTCTCTCTCTCTCTCTCTCTCTCTCTCTCTCTCTCTCTCTCTCTTCTCTCTCCTCTCTCTTCTCTCCTCTCTCTCTCTCTCTCTCTCTCTCCTCTCATGTCTCTCTCTCTCCTCTCTCTCTCTCCTCTCTCGTCTCCTCTCTCCTTCTCTCTCTCTCTCTCTCTCTCTCCTCCTCTCTATATTTTTGTGTTTCATGATTAAATACCTCTCTCTCTCTCCTTCCTCTCTCTTCTCTCTCCCTCTCTCTCTCTCTCTCTTCTCTCTCCTCTCTCTCTCTCTCTCTCTCTCTCATCTACCTCTCTCTCTCTCCTCTCTCCTCTCTTCTCTCTCTCTCTCTCTCTCTCCTCTCTATATTTTTTTTTTTGTCATGAATTAAATACGCCATCTCTCTCTCTCTCTCTCTCTCTCTCTCTCCCTCTCTCTCTCTTCTCTCGTCTCCTCTCTCTCTCTCTCTCTCTCTCTCTCTCTCTCTCTCTCTCTCTCTCTCTCTCTCTCTCTCTCTCTCTCTCTCTCTCTCTCAGAAACACACACACATACACACACATGGACCTAATTACGTACCTGAAGCAGAAATACAAACCGATACCATTATGTTGTGTTGCACCGGTGACGTCTTTGTAACCTCAAAGGCCAATAGCGCCTTGACGCAGACTGTTTGAGGCGTCGCGTGAGTTGAGAGACGGAGGGAAGAAGTGTTAAAGGCAAGGTGAGGGAGTGGTAGAGAGGCAAGAAGGTGGTATAGGGAGGTATTGTAGGTGTAGTGGTTTAATTAAAGAATAGTTGGGAAGGGTAGAAAGTGTTAAAGGCAAGGTGTTGGAGTGGTAGGGAAGCGAGAAGGCGGTATATGTATAGTCTATTATTTTTACTGAGGCGAAAATTCATTTCTATCTTAAGGTCTCATGCTTAAAGTAATGGCTATGTTTACCTGATGATATGGTTTTAATTTGGAAGAAGCGTAGTATTCCCTTTTCCTGGCATCAAATTGGAAATCAAGTCAGTAAGCTGTAAGGGGTCAGGATTTTTCACCTCCTAAAATAACAGAGTATAGGTAATGGAGGTGTAGGTGGTTTAATTAAAGGGCGGTTGGGTAATTCGAAGTAACAAAAAGTGTGAATTGGAAAGGTAAAAGTTGGAAAAGGTAAAAAGTAAAAGCAGATCGTTGGACAATTTAATGTTGCAGAAAATATGAAAAAAATTGTAAAAGCTATGTAGGATGGTTGATTAGTTTGAAGTTGATTGAAGAGAGTGTGAAATATAAATATAAAGAGTTAATTAAGGTGTTATTGTGTGATTTTGATGAGTTTTGTTGATTTTTTTGTGATTGATAGAAGTAACGACAGTATTTTTTTTAAATTCATTAGGTCCCTTTGATATTTTCTTCACCTCTTTATGCCCAGGTCGAGAGTTTGTGTTAGTTTATTCATTAACGATTTATGGGATTTGGGTATACAAGCCTTGTTGAATTTTTGTGATGTGATCTTGTAACGGCAGTATTTTTTTTAAATGTCATTAGGTCTCTTTGATTTTTTTTCCGCCTCTTTATACCTGCAGTTCTAGAGTTTATGTTATTAAGTTGCAAGTTATTATTATTATTATTTTGTATGTTAAGTTTGAGGTAGTTTATATTACTTAACGTTAGTATTTCGCCTCTTGATGTGAATTAAAGGAGGGTTGGACGATTTGGAGTAGGTAGCACAAAGTGGGAATTAGATATGTAAAAGTGTATAATTTTTTAACCCTTTGAGACCCAGAACGTTATTTCCATCGTAATTCGGGTACCAATAGACGATTTTTAGTGAATATAAGCAATGTTTAATAGATATGACCTGTTTAGTATCCTTGTCGACTAACTATTTTGGTATATTCAGTTAGTTTTCGTAATTTTATGGCTAACAACTGACGATTTTTTTTATAGCAGAGGAAAGATCTGGGCGTGAAGAGGTTAAGGTTATCCGTGTAATACTTATGATTATCCACGTGAAATGACGAAGGTGAATCAGTGTTCTAATCTTTCATGACTACTCTCAGCGCGACTACAGGCAATTACGCTATCACAATCACAATTACTCGGGTTGAATAACAGTAATTTACTCTTGATCGCCCCGACACAACACGATCCTCCCGCCACTCCCATCCACTTCGGTAGCGCAACAACCCCACACACACACACACACATAAACACATCACGCCATAAACACACACACCACAACACACACACACACCACACACACACACACACCACACATACCCCACAACACACAAACACACACATAAACACCACACACACACACACACACACACACACACACACACCACACAACACACACACACACACATAAACCACAAACACACACACACACACACACACACACACACCACACACACCCACACCACATAACACACACACACACACACACACACACACACACACACACCACACGACACACACACACACACACACACAACACACATCACAACACACACACAACAACCACACACACACTACATACACACACTATGTAAACACTCACACCCATACACACACTTATGTAAACACTCACACACATACACACACACACACACACACACGGCTTGCTTGGTCTGGTGGAAGCATCTCCGTTTGACGTTCCAACTGGGCGCGATTTCAAAGCCCATAAAGCTCTTCAGTTATTATGTGTCAGTGCAAGCAGTTTTACTATCCCCCTTGACAAGGTCACGGGGTTTGTGTGTGTGTGTGTGTGTGTGTGTGTGTGGTGTGTATGTTGTGTGTGTGTGTAATGTGTATTTGTGTGTGGTGTGTGTGTGTGTGTGTGTGTGTGGTGTGTGTGTGTGTGTGTGTGTGTGTGTTGTGTGTGTGTGGTGTGACCGTGGTGAA
The DNA here is from genome assembly GCA_016584305.1 of Chionoecetes opilio. NCBI lineage: Eukaryota > Metazoa > Arthropoda > Malacostraca > Decapoda > Majidae > Chionoecetes > Chionoecetes opilio. The sequence continues at coordinate 44,520 of JACEEZ010014689.1, read as the reverse complement.
TTAGATAGGACCTACTGCCTAGAAGATACTTTGCAAAACGCATTCTCCCCACCGATACGTTCATTATTTTGTTTTAAACTCTTACACCCAGGATCTTTCCTTTACTATAAACAAATCGTCCTGTTTTTACCCTTAAATTACGAAAAAACTAACTTTATCATACCAAATTAGTTAGTCGACAAAGGATACTAAACAGGTCCTATCTATAAAATATTGCTTTTATTACTAAATATCGTCTAATGATACCCAGCATTACAATGGAAATTACGTTCTGGGCCTCAAAGGGTTGAAATAAAATAGGACTATAGTCGTCATTCCTGGTATATAGTATAGTTCTCCCGTTGCCTCATCCTCTCCCCAGCGCCAACACCCACACCCTATCACCTGGAAACACTCGATGACAACGTTTTAACAGACAACTTATTTGTTCACAACCTGCCTGACTGGTTTGGAAGATTTCGTTGCAACCCGGCATAATTATACAACTTGTGCGTGTGTATTACTGGAATAGCTTGGAGTAGGAGGAGGGACAGAGAGGCAGCTTTGCAGCGCTAAATACAGGAATAGCAGGTACAATTATAAACACGATACATTAACACTGAAGGGTTAACACAGCAAATACACAGATACATATACATATACTATAATAAACAATAACATATACATAATACAGACATAGTAAATTGATACTAATAAAATACAGTAGGACATGAACAAGACAGAGAGATGAGAGAGAGAGAGAGAGAGAGAGAAGGAGAGAGAGAGAGGAGAGAGAGAGAAGAGAGATGAGAGAGAGAGAGAGAGAGAGAGAGAGAGCACAGCAGCAGCAATCCTCGAGTCTCTTTCTACTACAACACTTTAAGTCTTACCTAATTTAGTTTTTTGCTTTCCACGCCGGACCCCCATATCTCATCTCACATGTACTTCCTCCTCCTCCTCCTCGTCCTCCCCTCTCCCTCCCCCCTCCCCCCACATACTCACAGTTAGAGAGTAGAAAAGATTTGCTCCGAACACCGAGGCAACTAAACCTATAATTATTTTCAAGATTTTACAAGTGAAGATACCTCGCCTTCTCCCTGGCTCTCCTTTCTCCTCTCTCTCCTATTTCTTATACCATCTCTTTTCCATCCATTATGTGTTACTCTGTTTTTCCATATTTTTGTCTTCCCCTTCCATTCCTCCTTCCTCTCTTCCTCCCGCCTCGCTCCCTACTCTATTTTCGCTGAGATCTCAGATTTTTTTGTTGGCAAGATGAAGGATTGAGTTAGGATTGTAAGATATAACACCGATGGGAGCTGATATATTCTCTCTCTCTCCTCTCTCACTCTCTCATCTGTCTCTTCAATCTCTCTCTCCTCAGTCTCCTCATACCGCTCTCTCTCTCCTCTCTCTCCTCTCTCTCTCGCTCCTCTCGTCTCACGTCGTCTCTCTCTCTCTCTCATCTCTCTCTCTCAAAACATCTCTCTCTCTCTCTCTCTCTCTCTCACCTACGTGGTCATCGCTTTGTTTTTTAACCATTTATCTGCAACATTTTTACTCGTCATTTTATTCCTCGGAAGCACGTGAGTTAACTTCAGCACTATTTTCAGCGTACGAGTTGAAATTGCTGCTGTGTCACTTTTCAGATGCGGGAGGAAGGGAAAACAACGTTAACTTTGAAATTAAGCAAAATGTGAGACTGAGAGAGAGAGAGAGAGAGAGAGAGAGAGAGAGAGAGAGAGAGAGAGAGAGAGAGAGAGAGAGAGAGAGAACGAAAATATGAGAGTTCGTAATCATAGCTCAATTATTTCAGCATAGTTTGTGGTTTTCCCTCCGTTAATTTTCATCACAAATTATCTTCGCGTTAGCATGACCAAATTTCTGAGATTATTATATTCACGGGCAGACAGACAGACGACAGGAGTCACTTCACTTCCCTTATAATTCACTCCCCCCCCCCCCCCCCACAACCACACACACACACACACACACACCACAAAGGGGAGAAATTAGGGGCTTCATAAACAGGCATTTCCCTTAACATAATCCATAGCTTTAGATTTATCACTTTTTATCCACAATTAAAACAAGACTTATTACTGCTCAAAGCTGTAAAATGATTATAACGTCATATTCACAGAAGTACAAAATTTTATACTAAATTACCTACATATAATAATATCTATGAATGGTGACGCTATGGCTGTCTTTCATCTCTATCTTATTGTCTATATTAATGATCGTAATGAGTTTAGTATTGGCTGGCAGGACGAGGACCAGAGAATGAGGAGGAGGAGAGGAGGAGGTAGAGGCTGTGGTGAGTATGAGAGAGAGAGAGTATGAGAGGGCTTACCTGGGAGTGCTAATGAGTAAGGTTAATTCCAGGTAAGGAGACCTTTGAAGAGTAAGATACCTCGAGTGAGCAATGTGTGTGTGTGTGTTTATATGTGGAGAGAGAGAGAGTAGAGAGAGAGAGAGAGAGAGAGAGAGAGAGGAGAGGAAGAGAGAGAGAGATTGCAGTCATAGGATATTGAATAACAGGAACAAGTTAAGCTCAGATAAAAGGTTTTGGTACGAGATCCTTTGTACTTTTTTTCCCTATTTTTTTTTCTCTCTCATCTCTCTCTCTCTCTCTCGTCTCTCTCTCCAGCTCTCTCTCTCTTTCTCTCTCTCTCTCTCTCTAGTCACGCCTCTCATCGTCCTCGCCTCTCTCTCTCTCTCTCTCTCATCTCTCTCGTCTCTCTCTCGCACCGCCAGACGATAGACTCCCCTATCTAAACTCGTCTCTCTCATTCTCTCTTTTTCATACACGGTTTTTCGTATTTTATAATTGTTTTTATTGCTTTAATTATTGTTTGTGTTGTAATTGGCTGTCTTTTGTTCTCCTGTTTAGCTTATTCATGTTATTAATACTCTGTTTTCTGTTTCCTGTTTTGTTAGTGTAATAATGATCGTAGTTCGGTACGTAATGATAATATTAACTTTACATATTACGTCCGTGCTTCTTTGTATTGCCTGCGTTCATATATATGAAAATAAAAATCTCTCTCTCTCTCTCATCGTCTCGCTCTCTCTCTCTCTCTCTCTCTCTCTCGCTCCGCTCTCGCTCTCGCTCTCATTTTCAGTGTACTTTTTATTGGATGAACTTACCTCTCCTGTTCGTCATATACTTCTTCTTCCTCCTCCTCTTCCTCCTCCTCAACACATAAAGCACAACAAAAAACGAAGATGGCCGCCATAAATGTGTTTTTCATTGGCAGAAAATTTGACTTTCTCAACGCCTTACTAGGATCTGATTAATGCCATGCACTAGCAAAGCACGGATTGGAAGGTCTGTGTGGTATTATTTATAAACAATAAACGCTTATTTGTCATATTATTTGCATTTATTGCAACGACGCATGAGTTAATTGTCTGGTTAAATCACATAGACACAACTTTGTTGTTTAATCACTGAAAACATTTATGTTTCTGTTAAACGTAAGTATGGATTTAGATTTTTCACTGAGGGATAGCTATAGGTCACTGTCACAAGTCACATCATTTGTGTTGCCAGTCAAAATTCCCTGTGACGGCACGACATTGTGCTCGACAGATCGGCACTCCGCAACCCACATCTGGATGAACGACAAAGGTGTGTCCCTCGCATCCAACCTATCAGCGCAAGACAGCATCTGGTAGCAAGGCTGACTGTATCCGGGACGGTCCGTAGGTTTTTTACAAAAAAATACAGGATCCTGTTTTCCGCATCTTTCGTCCCATCCAATATTTTTCAACATCCAGTCCATAATTTTTTTTGAAAATCATATTTTTCCATTATATCTCAGAACCCATAACGTAACAGGACAAACAGTATAGAAGATAAAAGATGCAGCTCTTGACGGCCGTCCCAGTGGTATACGCAGAAGTAACAATCATGCATAAATAAGGCCACAAATCAATGCTTTCGAAAATATAAAGAAATCGAAATATTTCGAGAACGTGACATGTTAGGACTAAACGGATTGTGCCATTGGGTAGGTCTCGTGAAACTGCACATAATAAATATGTGTCATATTTCTTCATAGGTCAATAGTTTCGTAGTAAAAGGCCAAAAAACAAATGAGGCCAAAATTTTGAGAAATTTTGCAGCCAGAAAATATGATTAATTTTATTTACATATATACATGAAAATGATCTCAGTAACAATTGTGTATAATGACGATTTTAATAATTGTTATTCAATGTAATTTCCCCGGTGATGAATATTTGTTGAGATTGAATCGTTCTTGTATGAATATACATGTAATACAAGCACTTACTGTACAGATAAAAAAAAAATTCACACACAACAAAGTAGTAGAGGGTAAAAAATGGTATAGGGATTATGGCCTCGAAATAGCATTTAGACCAATATTTAAACCAGCAGACGCCGGAAAGCTCACCTCCCATACATTGTCCACTTGCTCCTATAGTCAGAAAAGCTATACCTGTCAACTCGAGAATCGTCAGTCATCGAGCGTCAGTCATTCAACGCATTCAACGCTCATTCTTTCTTCCAAGTTCACTTATAGATTAGTAAGGCTCTCTTATCAATTCTGTCTGTATCTATGTGTGTATGTCTGTCTGTTCCCTTTTTTTTGTCATTCACGACTTTCACAATCTTATGCAAGTTTATTTTTCATTCGTCATATTCATTTTACTTACATTTTACTTTTCTTAATTCTCTCTCTCTCTCTCTCTCTCTCTCTCTCTCTCTCTCTCTCTCTCTCTCTCTCTCACTTCTCTCCTCTCTCTCAGTCTCTTCTCTATCTCTCTCTCTCTCTCTCTCTCTCTCTCTCTCTCTCTCTCTCTCTCTTCTCTCTCGCATGAATCTTTTGTTTTACCTTCTCACCTTCTTAACTTTTTTCTGCACCTGCTCTTGAGGGTTTTTTTCTCCGTCTCATTCTTCCTGGTTATTATTTGTTTTCTCAATTTTTTTTGTATGGTTGTTCCCCGAAGCTCGTTGCCTCTTATGTGCTTCCTCTTGCCGCCGAGTGTTAAGTCCTCATTGGTCCTAAATTAATCTTTATTATAATAAAAAAGGAGGAAAGCAGCGCGTGAAAGTGAATGTTTGCAAAAATGAAAATGTTTAGTGCGTGTGGGAGTATAGTGTGTGTATGTGTATGTGTGTGTGTGTGTGTGTGTGTGTGTGTGTGTGTGTGGTGTGTGTGTGTGTGTGTGTGTGTGTGTTGTGTGTGTGTGTGTGTGGTGGTGTGGTGTGTGTGTGAATGTGTGTAGTTTTGTGTGTGTGTGTGTGTGTGTGTGTGTGTGTGTTTGTGTGTGTGTTGTGTTGTGTTGTGTGTGTGTGTGTGTTTGTGTGCGCGCGTGCGGCGTGCGTGCGTGCGTGCGTGCGTGCGTGTGTGTGTATGTATTGTTTCCATGTAAAGTCCTCTTTCTCTTCTTAATCACACACACCACATACACAAACACACCACACACACCCACACGCACGCACGCACACACACACGCGCGCGCGCACACACCACACACGCAACACACATCACACACACACACACAACACGCACGCGACGCAGCACGTCACGCAACGCACGCACGCACACACTGCACGCACACACACCACCACACACACACCACACACACTCAGCACAACACACACACAACACACACGACACCACACACACACAGGGGCCACAAACACACACACACACACACACACACACACAACCTCTATTACTCTTACTTACATAATTATTGGTGACTTCCTTTATATTAGCCAAAACTCTTCATAAACGTTCTTAATATCCAAAGGTTATTGTCAGTAAATCGCTAGAGTGAGGTGTGTGTTGTTGAATTTTCGATCAAGTCACACATTCCAGGTCCTTTAACCTCCAGCTGTTCGAATGCATAACCGCATATCTACAGCTGTGGACGTTATATTATCTACTCAATTACACGCCGCAACCCTCCCTTATTGCCTCACTTATTATGTAAGATCTAAATAAGAAAGTGTAAAATTGATTTTGTCGAAGTACACTGTTGTCAATCTTTTATTGAAGCAAGAGCATCGCCACGTCAGCCGAACGCTGACGCACTTCACTGACGTACTTTCCTCTTGCTCACAAGAAATCTCCTTGCCGGTCCGGGGCAAGCATCCTCCTCAGGATGATAGAACAGGAGCGAAATTTGATCAAGCGAAATTTTTTCTCTTGCAAGAGAACATTTCTCTTGCTTCCCCGCGTAAACGCCTTTTGACCGCGCACCGAGGCCACCGCTTTGCATAGCGTTTTGCCCCTCCTTTACCTTACTCCTAAGACTAATTACAAAGGCTTAGCGGAAGGTAGATGGATGAGGAATTTTTGCGATCCCGAGGGCAAGGTATGAATCCGAATCATACTCGATATAAAAAGTCAATGGTTGATTCGCTCACTCATTATTACATCATAGGAGCATGGTTCTTAACCTAAGGGGCTCCCCCCCCCCCCTTTAGGGGTGTGTGAGTATTACCTAAGGGGCGTGAGCCAAGAGAGAAGAAGGAAAACCGTCCAGTATTTAACTTGAAGCTCGCCTTCGCTTTAACATGAAGCTCGCGCGCCGAGATGAGCGAAGCAGTCGTGGTACAGAGAAGAAAATATGGATGCAAACTCTGCGGGCATAATTTTGCCAGGCTTCACTAACTGCAGACTTTTTATGCATTATAATTTTTTTTTAGTATTACTATAATTAATTATTTGTTATTATTACCATTATATGGTTTTATCATCATATCATTATCGTTAGCATCATTATTTTTGTGTTTATCAAGTTTGTTATTATTATTATTATTATTATTATTATTGATACTTATTCATATTAATTCTTATCTTTTTATATTGCTATTAATTCATCAAATTACTATTTATTACATTTGTATTATAGGTATCATTGTTTATATCATTATCATTTTATGTTTTATTATTTAATTTGCTACTACTATTCTTATTTAGCATGTTATTAATATTAATGTTTGTTAATATTAATATCTCAATCAGTTTATTTCTATTTTTATTATTATTATTCAATACTATTATTAATTTTTATTTAATATTATTATTATACGGCAGAGCGTTATCTATTTTTGATAAAGCTCTCGCTCGCTTTTTTTTTCGCCCAGTGCGGCGGCACCCTCATTATTATCTATGCTTGCCCTAATCAGATATTATCCCTTTCGCTTGAAAGTTGGGACGACGGCCCCCACCAGAAGCTTCTGAGCTACGCTTACGTATGGTGCTAGCTATGTAACGCTATAATACTAAAAGGGGGAGTTTTATTACGACTTAGTTGAGTGTCGATCGTAATGCGACGGATAAAACTGACAGGAATAAAAATGAGTGAATTCAGGTCTTGCTACGCTAGTTGTCTATCACTGGTCTGTTGTGCTTCATCCCCGCGTCGAGCCCCCTAACTGCTGCTGTATTGAATTTATTTCTTGGTGTTGTAGCAATTTGGTCGCAACGTCCAATTCGCTTCCGTGGTGTAGTGGCTACAACCAGCGTGCCTGGCTACGAATCTGCGAGGCCCTGTTTCGAATCTGGGCCAGGTGCAAGTCGGCGCTCAGCCACAACAGCTGTTTCTTCCTACCTTCGGTGTTCCTTTACCCCAGAGAAGGTAACTGTGGTAAACGCGGTTCCATTACTACCCTGTGTCCCTGATAACGTGTCCCTCACCACCACAATGCTCTAAGGCTAATGCCACGGAGATGAGCACCGAATGCCACGCGCACTTTAGCGTCTGCTCTATCTTTACTTGTAATACCCTTGGACAATACCGTTTTGGTACTAACGTGTAACTTGTCTTAGAGAGGATCCATGAACATATATCTGTATCTCCCTGGTCCTCATTACATTGCAGTTGATATTTGACCCATTATATTAAAGGACATTAACTTTGAGAACACGACCACAACCACACCAATCCTGCTACTATAGTATTTTCTTATTATTATCATTATTTTACACTGTATTTTACATCTAATTACACTGGGGAACAATTTGAAAAAAAATAATTGGTTGAGTTAGATTTTTTACCTTATTTAGACTAAAATTGGCATGCTGCTTTCCATATCTGTAGTCAGTTTTTTTTTCTAGCACGATCAAGTTTTTCTCCACAACTTACCCTCCAGATAAGCAAAATTCCACTTGTGAGCTGTAGTAAAAGCTTTTTTTGTTTGGCATTTTGTTTGGCGCATTCCCTATTGGGCTTCGGTCTGTCTTCGTGAAGAATATGGTAGATGTAAAGAGAGTCATTGAAGTTTATTGCAATATGACAGACACAATTGGTTCATCTGTGTTGACCTATAAATGGTGTCCCTTTCCTTCTTGGTCAACAACGTGGGATCACAAACGTAGCCTCCCTGCTTTCTCTGTATGTGGGATAGCAGAGCTTGATAGATAAGCATATGGGTTCAGACAATTTGGCCTCTCGAGATCCTGATCTTAACCTGGAGATCCTAGCATTGTACATGAGACCACTTGTGACATGAAGAAAATAATATTCCCACCTCTGCACGATAAAACTAGGTCTCATGAAACAATTTGTAAAAGCATTGTCAACTGATGGTGACTGTTTGAAGTACATCATCTTGGCATTTCCTGGACTGTCAATTGAAAAATCAAGCCGGTGTGTTTGTGGTCACAAATTCGACCAGCTCATCAAAGATGACATTTCAACGTACTATGTCAGACCTTGAAAGAAATGCTTGGCTATCATTCAAGACGTCGTCAAGAAAACTTTCTTGGAAATACACGTGCAAGTAATTCCACAGAAATTTGTTTCAGAAAACTATTGGAGAGCTACAAGCGCTTGGTTGCACCTGAGTATTAAAGCACATTTTTTTGCTAGTCCATCTTGCCAACTTTTCCGAAACTCTTGGTGCTGCTAGCACGAGCAAGGTGAACGATTTTCAAACCAAGGATTTGAAGTTATGGAAGAACGTTTACCGTGTAGATGGGGATGTGCATATGAATGGCTGACTATTGTTGGAGCATCAAACGCGATAGTCCTCAGTTGAACACTTCCAAGAACAAAGCTACAACGTAAATTTTTACCTTAAAACCTGCACACGAAAATTTGCCTTATCTTTCTAAACAACATGATAATGTTCTAAATAAACATTCTATCATAGCTATTTCTTTTCATTTTTCATTTGTATGTTAACATTTGCAACTTTTTATAAAATAAGGCACTGTTTTACCGTTATGTACAGTAATTTTTCATATTTTTTTACTAAGAAAATAACGGAAAAATCCTACAGTTCAAAAACTTTGAACGTGATATCAGAAAAACTTGAGATCAGTTTTGGATTCAGCCCTCGCAAAAATTACTTAATTAAACAGTGTCAGACCTAACTCAACAAAATTTTTTCCCATTGTTTATCGACCCTCTTTTCCCACCACTATATCATCATATATTACGATTTATTATTATACTTCTTATTCAATTATCATCGAGCTGATCTCTCACTCTCTTTAGTATCTCAATTCTCTACCGCCATCACCACCTCATAACAGCAATATTTTCAAGTTTTTTTTTCTTCCTCTCTCCTCTCTCTCTCATCAACTCTCTCTCTCTTCTCTTCTCTCTCCTCTCTCATCTCCTTCTCTTCATTATCCGTCTCTCTCTCTCTCTCTCCTCTCTCTTCTCTCTCTCTCATCAGATCTCTCTCTCTCTCTCTCTCTCTCTCTCTCCGTCTCTCTCTCGTCTCTCTCCTCTCTCTCTCTCTCTCTATCTCTCTCTCCTCCCTCCTGGCAGCTCTTCTAGCAGCAATTAAAAACTTCCTTCCATGAAAAAGTACGCGACAACATATATTGATAACTTTGTTCTTCTGAATACGTTTTGTGAGACTCATTTCCACCAGTGTCTTCTGACCCGTATTAATTCGGGCTAGGGAGGAGGAGGAGGAGTGAAGGATTGGACTCTCCTTTGATCAAGGAACAAGGCAGTGAAATCAAGTTTATCTAACCTTTTGTGTCTATTTAATAACGTATCCTGTATCTTACAAGCTCTTTCGTTAGCTTGTTTTTGGTGAATGTGAGTTGCCTTTTTCCCTGCCTTTCGGGTTGATTTTGTTTTGATGGTAAACTTTTCTATCAAACTTTAAAGATAGATTTTCGACGAAATTGAGTGACATGAAATGAATACGTTGAAGGAATCTTTTGAGGTTTATGAGATGATAAAAAACGTGGTATTGTCTTGCACTGATAAGTAATGCCGACAATCACTGCCTGTAATCTACCTGGACCACTGCCTACTAGTACAAAACATGTAGTATATTATAAGGAGTGAATTAACAGAAGCATGCAACCGTAACATGGCCTGGAATTCATAATAGATGGCGGAAAAAATAATGTACTACGGTGATCCCCCCTAAAAATTTTTTTTTCCCCCCCTTTTTTGTTTTTTTTTGTTAAAAAAGTAGTGTTTGTGTTTTAAGAAAAGTTGGTGTCACGACGAGAGATTTCAAACTTTTCATATTTTCATCGCATTCATTATTGCGCAAGAATGGTTTTGTAGTCTAATTGTTTGTGACAGGTATTCTTTAGCAATGGAGATCAGCACCGCAGACTAGAACCTTGCCACTATATATGCAGGGAAACTATTTCCATCTCGTGATTCTTCCCATCTGCAACTCTCGTGGACGAGATATATTATAATACTAGCCGCAAGGCCGCCCTCCGGGCGGACTTTTTGGCTAAGCTCCTGCGAAGGGCTATTGGTAGACCGAGGCCTCACTAAACACATCGCCCGGCTATCTGGAGCTCTCCAGATAGCCCCTCTAACGATTCGAAATCATGGGATGTAGAAATGTATGTATTAACGCCAACCCATTCCATCGACCTCCCCAACCCATTCACTCACCCATTTACTCCACACCCCCCACCCATTCCACTCACCCATTACCATCCCCCCCCACCCATTCACTCACCCATTACCCATCACCACACCCATTCACTCACCCTTACCCATCCCCCCCTCTATTCCCTCAACCATGGCAACCCATCACCCCCCCCACCCATATCACTCACCATCATCACCCCACACCCATTACCCATCACCCCCCCCTTTCACTCATCCTTACCCAATCAACCTACCATCAAGGGTTCCTCAAATTCTCCAACCCACTTTTTTTTTCACAATTCCTCGCTAATAGGCTACTAAAAATTATAAAAAAAAATAAGGCCCGTATACAAAAAGGCTCGTTTGGTGGGCCTTCGGCCCACCAAACAGACACCAGATGTCCCCTTTCTAACTTTCCCCCCTGAATTCAATGGATTGAATGGTATGTATTAACGCCACCCATTCACTCACCCATTACCCATCACCCCACCCATTCCCTCACCCATTACCCATCACCCCCACCCATTCACTCCACGTCATCACTCCCCATTTACCCATACACCACACACCCATTCACATCACCCATTACCCATCACCACCCACCTGCTTCCTCACCCATCACCATCACCCCCACAATCACTTTCCTACCCATTCCTCTCACAGCCTCACCCCACACCCATTACCCATCACCCCCCAACCCCACCCATTTATACCCATACCCTACATCCGGTTTCCTCAATTCCTCGCAACCCCACATTTTTTTTCACAATCTCGGCTAATAGGCTAACTAAAAATTATAAAAAAAATTAAGTTGATCGGATCATTCCATAAGTGGGCTTATAATGTGTCCCTGTCGAGCTGTTCCAAAACTGCCATATGATATGATTGTGGCCACGGGAGGCGCTACCTATCGCGGACCCCACACCAGCACACACACACACACACACACACACCACACACACCCACACACACACAACACACACACCACAACCACCACACACACACACACACACACACCCACACACACACACACCACCACACACACCACACACACACACACACACACACACACACACACACACACACACACACACACACACACACACACACACACGCCACACACACACCACGCACACACCCACACACACACACACACACACACAACACATACGCGCGCACACACACACACACACACACACACACCAGCACACACACGCATCACACACACACACAACGGCGCGCGAGGGCAGGGGGGGGGGGGGGGGAGCGCGCCGCACAAACACAAACACCACACACACACACACACAACACACACACACACACACCACAACACACACACACACACACACACACAACACTACACACACACACACCACACACACACACCACACACACACACACACTACACACACACCCACACCACACACACACACACACACATAACAAAAAAAACACAACACACACACACACACACCACAACACACACACACACACAACACACAAGACACACACACACTTTCGCTTCTATTTTATAGATAATTAGGGGACACATAGATTATTCATATATCATAGGGGAACGTGAGTTGAGATATTAGACCGTTATTTTCGTTCTGACGCGTTTTTATTTTGATCTTAAACGGCAAACTGTTGAATACATGTTTTGCTCTACGCCCGTTGCAAGGTTTGCTCAAACGTCAGAAATGCTCTGACCTTGCGGTTCTCGAGTTGTCATGTATGAACTTTACAGTTTTTTCGTTTCTTGACGAGTTTATGCGACTTTTTAAAGCCAACAGAAACCGTTAACATATTTTTCAGTTACGTATTTTGTCCTATCGTTTGCCTGTGAGTACAAACGCTCTATGACTAACGGTTTTGGGAGTTAGGTGGCCACAACTAAATATATTCCCTCGAACCTTTTTACAGGGGGGGGGAAGGCTATTGCTGCCCTGCTGGTGTAACTATTAGTTCGAATGCAATTCTGTTCTGAGGCCCACACTTAAGAGTTTTTTAGGCTCTACAACTTTTCTTCATAAAACTATTTCGGATCTGTAAGGTAAGTTGCCTTTTTTACAGGTATATGCATACCAAAAACTATTCTACCTCCACAAATATTTTATCACTGGGGGAAATTACCGGAGAAACAACATTTATTAACACCGCCATTATACACAATTGTTACTGAGATCATTTATACGTTATAGGTAAATACAAATATCATATTTTCTGGCTGGCAAAATTTCGCTGCAGATTTTTTGGGAAAAACATATCCCCACCCTATTTAGAATGAAACTTGGTTTATAGTGATTTCTGCTGATGCTGATCATGAATCTGGTCTCGTTTTTCGATATTTTGTTCTAAAGCGCTTTTGTTCCCCTATGTACGCTTATTTACCCCCGTAAATGCATACAACATGATTCTACCTCCACAATAGTCTCATGGAAAATACATATACTAACAATTATTAACACAATCTTATACACATTGTTCCGAGACCATTTTTTCGTATATATGTCATAAAAAAAAACATTCTGGCTGCAAATTCTTCATTTTTTTTGCGAAAACGTGCCCTAACAGACATCGTTGGCTTGTTAACTACCCACAAACTTGACATCGTGCTGTAAAGTGGTGATAAGTTAATTGCTGGAAAAAAAAAACGTCCCGCCATTGTCGTTACGTGACTAGTCGTACGGCGCGGGAGCTACGAAAAGCTGGGAACGGTGTGTTTACCTGGTCCTATAATGACACCAGCAAAGCCATGTCATAAAAAATTGGAAAATAGAACCTCCTTGGTGCTATGTCCATGTACACTACACTGCAGGTCCACACCAGGGAATAATTCATCTCAATTCCCAAAGATTTACAAGATCAGAACAAGGCGATGGTGGCTGCTATGCGCTTGCGTTTGTGGTGGATGTATACGGTATTACGGTCGGGCCCGCTCGGTTCAGCTCGGCCTGCTCGGTTCCCGCGCCTGTGTACCCCATCACTTCCTTAGCTTGTAATCTTTGGGAATTGAGATGAATATCTTCCCTGGTGTTGCGCTGCAGTGTTAGTGCCATTGGCACATAGCACCAATGATGTCTAATTTCCCCCGTTGCTTTGACCTTGCTTTTGGGGTGTCATTATTGTAAACACACTGTAGAACAGCCTTCGTAGCTCCCGCGCCTGTACGACTGCTTCATGTCCACGACCAGTCCCAAGGTTTTTGCAGGTCACGTGACATTTTGCGATCTTAACCTGATGTTTATATTTTCTTGCCTTTTCCTTGAAATGATAATGTTTAGAGTGATTTTTAACAGTTTTTTAGGATCTATTGGCAACCTTAGAAAAAAGAATTCGTGAGGCAACTTGTTATTAAAAGTCACCAATATCAATATATCAAGTATCACTTTCATATAATAGATAATGAATGAATAAAATATTACAATTATAAGGTAATAATGAATGATAAATTAATAAATAGAAAGGCTGATGTTTAAGAAGATGGAAGTGTGTTAGATTCCCGTTTTTCCTTCCCCCTCTGTTATACATAAACAAAACCTGGATATAAAAATCGTAGACTTTTGACACGACCACACCCAGCATCTGCCACGGGACAAGATAATAACTACTCTCTGAGGGAGAACATAGATAAAGGACGAGATTGATGAACTAAGGATTAAAAACACAGTATTTCTGCTATGATGAGAGAGAGAGAGAGAGAGAGAGAGAGAGAGAAGAGCGAGAGAAGAGAGAGGAGAGAGAGAGAGAGAGAGAGAGACGTGTTGACTCCATTGTGTGAGGAACATTTGCAGGTGAACCTCAGCTTGCAGTAGTCCGTCGGTGGTTCATAAAGTCATTCAGGTTGGAGAACAGCTCGCGGCAATTCCACATATCAGGATTCTGGGCTGCTGAAAAGGTCCACACGAATCCAATGATTACCACAACTACTACTAGTCAAATTGTAGTTACTATATATATTTTTTTTTTCGTGTTTTTTTTCTACACCTACCTTCAAATGTTTACACCATAGTACCTTTACAAATAGTACACCATAACCGCACTGTATACCTGGACTGCCCACTGGAATATTGGCCTGTCGCGCAGGGCCTGAAATTCGATGCCCGCTCGGATTCATATTTATATATATATATGTAGTATATATTATATATATATATATATATAATAATATATATAATATAATATATATATATCTATATATATATATATATAATATATATATATATATATATATATTATATATATATATATATATATATACGGATCATATAGACTGGTTTATCAATATATTGATTACTGTAATCTTCGTAATGTTTGTTCTATAGTATTACAAATAAAAACAGTAAACACGCTAAAGAAAATGCCTACGAGACTGAAGAAACATATGCATGAACTTAATATTCAGCTTCACTCATCGCCATTTAACTCTTTGGCGAGTCAACTTTTATCATGAAGGGTATCAATAAAGCGCAATATTTATTAAGCTTTCCATTGCTATATTCGTATTCTGATAATGAATTAGAACCATCGCATAAATTAGCGTTAACTAAATAAATAACATCATGCAATCGGGAAAATTACCCGATGGAGATTTTATGTTTATTTCAGTGGATATTAAGTTCATGCATATGTTCTTCATGTCTCGTAATGGCTTTCTTATAGCCGTGTTTTTACTGTTTTTTTTTTGATAATATTATAGAACAAACATTTACGAAGATTACAGTAAACATATATACTGATAAAACCAGTCTATATGATAGTCCATAGACCACCCGAAGATCTCTTTGTCGGGCGCCCCGCAGGCCCCTATGGCAGCCCCGCAATTCAAAACATTGTCGCGTGAACAGTCCAGGTCTACAGTGGTCTATGGTCACACCATCATTATTGCTGTTAAAGGGAAAAATGACTATCGTGTGGAGTGATAAACACGGTAACTGCGAGCTCAATCATAAGGGAAAAAAGGTTAAGTGACTTTCTTCTTCTTGTTTTTTTTTCTTTTATTCGGGCACACAACTTGTAAGGAAAAAAAAGTACATANTGGAGGGAGGGAGGGGGTGAAGGAGGGGATTACCGTGCCCAGAGTGTGTCCAGCGTCACGGCAGGGAAGGAGAAGCCGCCCGGCCGCTCGTGTGTACGGTTCATTTGTCGGTTTAGCTCATAACACCGGCTGGAGTTTGCTCTTTTTTTAATCTTTTCCTTTTACTGATTTTTTTTCTTCACTTCCTTTGTAAAATCTGCAAAGGAATCGTTGATGTCACGAAGCCAAGCACACAAATGACCAACAACCATGACATCCCCCCCCCCCCCCACACACATACACACCGCCAAGATGGTCAAGTGCATAGAGCTTTGACGCGCCATTTTGTGGTTATCTGGTTCGAATCCTCGTTCACTCCCGGGGATTTTCACTGACAAATTTAGGCGGTTACCTTCCCCCTTGAGCAAGGGTATAGGGGTGTGTGCTGTGTGAGGTCCCTACATTACCCTAAGATCAGTAATAATGAGCTCCAAGCTCGCAATGGGAGGTTGAAACTGGAAACTGGCGATCGCGAGTCCAGCTCCCGTGGACAAGACCATGGGTGAATGACACGCGCACGCACGCACGCACACACACACACACACACACACACACACACACACACACACACACACACACACACACACACACACACACACACACACACACACACACACACACACACACACACACACGCTTCTAATAGAGCAATAGATCACCGTAACATACTACGAGATAAAGTAGTGTGTTTGCAAGCATTCTAAACAATCTTAAATAAAAAAAAGATAACTTGATGCTTAAAAGACATAAAACATTACGAACTTGAGTCAATACTTTCAATATGCGAATAGGTGAATAGGTAAACACACACACGCATAGACATACGCAGACTTAGTACTAACCCCTTTTCTCTCCCTCTCTCCCCTCACAGGAATCAGTATGCATAAGGGATACGCCTTCGTTCAGTTCACCAACCCGTTCGATGCCCGTTCAGCCTGCATGGGCGAGGATGGGCGCGGGGTATTTGGCCAGATTCTGGGTAAGTACAACCTTTATTTACCTGCCTCATTATCCTACTCTTGTTATCCCTTCCACCCACCCCGCCCCCGCCACGCGCACTGCAAACGAAGGCCTATATTGAGGTGGTAATCGCACTAATCAAGAAGAGATCTCGTGTAAGGCAATAGAAGAAGAGATGCCATTGTACGTGCAAGAGTCGCAGAAGTTGTAAAAATAATCCTCCTCTTTTTTGTCTTCTTGAATTTCCGCTTCGTTATGCTGAGGAAGGGAAAGGTTAAGTTTCTGGGAGCGAGTTATACTTCTTAAGACTTGCCAGGGTGGAAGGAGAGGGAGACTTACCTGGGTGGAGGGAGGGAGGGGGTGAAGGAGGGGATTACCGTGCCCAGAGTGTGTCCAGCGTCACGGCAGGGAAGGAGAAGCCGCCCGGCCGCTCGTGTGTACGGTTCATTTGTCGGTTTAGCTCATAACACCGGCTGGAGTTTGCTCTTTTTTTAATCTTTTCCTTTTACTGATTTTTTTTTTTATTCCTTTTTGTAAAATCTGCAAAGGGAAATTTTGATTCACGAAGCAAGCAACAAATGCCCAACAACCATACATCCCCCCCCCCCCCCCCACCACATACCCCCGCAAGATGGTCAAGTGCATAGAGCTTTGACGGCCATTTTGGGTTATCTGGTTCGAATCCTCGTTCACCCCGGGGGATTTTCACTGAAAAATTTTTGGCGGTTTTCCTTTCCCCCTTGACAGGGTATAGGGGTTTTTGCTGTGTGAGGCCCCCTAATTACCTAAGATCAGTAATAATACCCCAAAGTCGCAATGGGGAGTTGAAACTGGAAATTGGCGATGCGAGTCCCTCCCGGACAAACCAGGGTGAATGACACGGCACGAAACGCACGCAACAAAACACACCACAACACACCACACAACACACACACACACACACAACACACCCAACACACACAAAACACAACACAACAAAACCCACACACACACACACACACACACAACACACACACACACACGCTTCAAATAGAGAATAGATCACCGTAAAAACTACGAATAAAGTAGGTGTTTGCAAGCTTCTAAACAATTTTAAATAAAAAAAAATAATTGATGTTTTAAAGACTAAAACATTACGAACTTGAGTCAATATTTTCAATATGCGAATAGGTGAATAGGTAAAACACACCGCATAGACATACGCAGATTTAGTAAAACCCCCTTTTCTCTCCCTCTCCCCCCCTCACAGGAATCATAGCAAAAGGGATACCCTTCTTTTCAGTTCCCCAACCCTTTCGATCCCCGTTCAGCCTGCAGGGCGAGGATGGGCGGGGTTTTTGGCCCAAATTTCGGGTAAGTACAACCTTTATTTTACCTCCCTCTTTATCCTACCTTTTATCCCTTCCACCCACCCCGCCCCCCGCCCCCACTGCAAACGAAGGCCTATTTGGGGGGTAATCGCACTAATCAAGAAGAGTCTCGGAAAGGGGAAAGAAAAAAAGATGCCTTGTACTGCAAGAGTCCAGAAGTTGTAAAAAAATCCTCCCTTTTTTGTCTTCTTAAATTTCCGTTTCGTTTGCTGAAAAGGGGAAAGGGTTTAAGTTTCTGGGAGCGAGTTATACTTTTTAAAGACTTGCCGGGTGGAAGGAGGGGAAAATTCCCCTGGGGGAGGGAGGGGGGGGTGAAGGGGGGTTTAAACCGTCCCCCCAGATGGCCCCACGTCACGGCAGGGAAGGGAAGCCCCCGGCCGCTCTGTGTGGGTTTTCTTTTGTCGTTTAGCTCTAAAAGGGCTGATTTTGCTCTTTTTTTAATCTTTTCCTTTTACTGTTTTTTTTTCTTCATTTCCCTTTTTAAAAAACCCTGCAAAGGAATCGTTGATGTCACAAAGCCAGCACAAAATGACCAAAAACCCATGAAACCCCCCCCCCCCCCCCACACACATACACCCCGCCAAGATGGCAAGGCATAGAGTTTTGACGCCCCTTTTTGTGGTTTATCTGGTTCGAATCCTCGTTCACCCCCGGGGGTTTTTTTTTCCTGACAAATTTAGGCGGTTACCTTTCCCCCTTTGAGCAAGGGTATGGGGTGTGCTGTGTGAGGTCCCTACTTTCCCCAAAGATCAGTAATAATAAAGCTCCAAAGCTCGCAAGGGGATTTGAAACTGGAATTGGCGATCGCGACACTCCCGTGGACAAGACTGGGTAAATGACACGCGCACGCACGCACGCAAAACCACACACACACACACACACCACACCCACACACACACACACACACACACACACAACACACACACAACACACACACACACACACACACACACCCCACACAACACACACAACACAAACACACACACACCACACAAAACACACACACACACACACACCCAAACCCCACCACACAACACACACACACACACACACACACACACACAGAAAAAACAAGCTGGTCAAGCCACACCTGTTTTACCCTTTTTAAACCTGTCATTAAGCAAACATCTTCCCGGTAAATCTATCGTTGCCCTTTTTTGTGACCCCCCCCGTGACCTCAGGCAACCTCACTGTGCATTTGTATTTTTTTTTTCCTCTCATGCCCGTAAAACCCTTTGCCTTGATACTACGTGTAAATATAAAAAAAATTACAGGGGAATCTTACCTCTTTTGGTTTTTTTTGTGGGGGGGGGGTATTTTTTACTAAAATGAACCCTTCCTCTGTTAGGCACATACATTTTTAAAAATTAAGAACAGTAGATTAGGAAAAAATGCTTAATAATGATGTAGTAAAAAAACATGAAAGAAAAATAGGGGCGAAAAGACTAGTTTTTTTTAAATTTTTTTTAAAAGCAAGAAATTTTTTTTTTAATACATTTTTTTTGAGTATGTGTTTCTTCCTCCTCTAAACCTTATAGTTAGGACTTTAATAGTGTATCGAAATAAATTATTATACATATCAGAAATAAAGAAAAACAAACCGCCATTTAAGAATTTTTTATGAAAATACATTCAACCAACCCCTGTTTTGGGGGCACGTTCGAAAAACATTTTGAGGAATTTTGCAGCCAGAATAATTTTTTAGTTACATATCTACGTGAAAATCACCTGAGTAACAACTGTGTATAATGACAGTATTAATAATTGTTGTTCTGTGTAATTGTCTCAGTGATGAATATTTCTGGAGGTAGAATCATGTTGTTGCATTTACGGGGTAAATAATTTTACATATTAAAAAAATTTGCGTTTAGAAAAAAAATATGGGTAAACGAAGCCCGGATTCGTATAAACATTAAAAAAATCACTTAAAACCAATTTTCACCCAAATCGGGTGATATTTTTTTTCCCCCAAAATCTGAAGGCACGGGCCCAGGAAAAAAATTTGAAAATCATATTTTCATTAATATCTCAGGATCCATAAACGTAAGGACAAAACAGTATAGAAGATAAAAGATGCAGCTCTTGACGGCCGTCCCAGTGGTATACACAGAAGTAACAATCATGCATAAATAAGGCCACAAATAAAGCTTTCGAAAAAAAGAAATCAAAAATTTTTCGAAAACGTGACATTTTTGGACAAAACGGATTGTCCCATTGGGTAGGTCTCGTAAAACTGCACATAATAAATTTGTGTCAATTTTTTAGGTCAATATTTTCGTAGTAGAAGGCCAAAAAAAAATGGGGCCCAAAAATTTTAAAAAAATTTTTTGCAGCCAGAAAATATATTCTTTTTAATTTACATATATACATAAAAATATCTCAGTAACAATTGGGTGTAAAATGACTTTTTAAAAATTTGTTATTTAATGAAATTTTCCCCCATGATGAATTTTTGTTGAGAAAATCGTTCTTGATGAATATACTGAAAATACAAGTTTACTGTACAATAAAAAAAAATTCCCACACAACAAAGTAGTAGGGGGTAAAAAAGGTATAGGGATTTGGCCTCAAAAAATAGCATTTTAGACCAATTTAAAACCCAGCAGACCCCGGAAAGCTCACCTCCATCATTTCCACTTGCCCATGTCAAAAAGCTTCCTGTCAACTCGAGAATCGTCAGTCATCGAGCGTATTCAAGCATTCAACTCTCTTCTTTCTTCCAATTCACTTATGATTGTAAGGATCTCTTGAAATCATTCTGTTGTATCTATGTGTGAAATGTCTGTCTGTTCCCTTTTTTTTTTGTCTTTCACGACTTTCACAATCTTATGAAATTTTATTTTTCTTGTCAATTCTTTACTTACATTTTATTTTTCTTAATTTTCCCCCTTTTTTCTCTCTCTTCTCTCTCATCCTCTCCCTCTCTTCTTCTCTCTTTTCTCTCTCTCTCTCTCTCTCTCTTCTTCTCTCTCTCTTTCTCTCTCGCATAAATTTTTTTGTTTTACCTTCTCCCCTTTAACTTTTTTTCTGCACCTGCTCTTGGGGGTTTTTTTTTCCCCGTCTCATTTTCCTGGTAAATTTTTTTTTTCTAAATTTTTTTGTATGGTTGTTCCCCGAAGCTCGTTGCCTCTTAAGTGCTTCCTCTTGCCGGCCGAGTGATTAATGTCCTCTTGGTCTAGACTTAATCTTTATTATATAAATAAAGGAGAAAAGCAAGCGGCGTGAAAGTGAATGTTTGCAAAAATGAAAATGTTTAGTGCGTGTGGGGAGAAAATAGTGTATTGGGGTTGTGTGTTGTGGGTGTGTGTGTGTGTGTGTGTTGTGTGTGTGTGTGTGTGTGTGTGTGTGTGTGTATGTGTATGTGTGTGGTGTGTGTATGTAGTATGTATGTGTTTCCAGGTAAAGTCTCTTTCTCTCTCTTAATCTCACACACACACACACACACACACACACACACACACACCACACACCCACCCACCCACCCACCCACCCACCCACCCACCCACCCACTACAAGGAGAGGTGATAGCGGGAAAACGTGGGCATGAATTTAAAAATTTAAAAATAAAAGATAGGGAGACAGGATAAAGGGTACAGTATAGGTCGGCCTTAAATGCTAAGCACTAAAACAAGGAAAATACAACTGGGTAAACACACACACACCAAACAATTTTTACTCTTATTTACATGAATTTGGTGACTTTTCCCTTTTTATTAGTCAAAAAACTTAAAAAACCCTTTTTTAATATCCAAAGGTTTGGGAGTAAAACGGGTAAGAGTGAGGTGTGTGTTTTTTGATTTTCGATCAAGTCACACATTCCCGTCTTTAATCCCGTGTTCGAAGCATTAAACAATATCTACAGCTGTACGATTATATATCCTCAATTACACGCCGCAACCTCCCTTTTTGCTCAGACTTTTATGTAAGATCTTAAAATAAAAAGTTTAATTGATTTTGTCGAAAATACACTGTTTGTCATTTTTTTATTGAAGCAGAGAGCATCCCACGTCAGCCCAAAGCTGACCCCTTCACGACGATTTTCTTGCTCCAAAAAGAAATCTCTTGCCAGTCGGGGAAAATCCCTCAGGATGATGAACAGGAAAAACGAAATTTTTAGCATGCAAAATTTTTTTTCTTGCAAAAGAAATTTTCTCTTGCTTCCCGCACCCCCCCAGGGTGGCGTGGGGTTGGTAGAATCCCGGACTGGGGGTTGCAGGTCCTTGCGCCCTTTTGGGCAGCGGTTCGGTCCACCAATTCGTCCTGGCGTGGGGGGCGCTTTGTATAGTCAATAACCTTGATTGGGACTTACAAGTGTCTAATAGGACAAAGTATCTTATCTTATCTTTCTTCCCCCCCCCGTAAAAAGCCTTTGAAGCGCACCGAGGCCCCGCCTGCATACGTAGCCCCCATCTTTACCTTTCTCCCACAACTAATTAAAAGGCTTTAAGGGAAAGGGAGAGGATGAGGAATTTTTTCTATCAAGGGAAAGGTATGAACGAATCATACTCTGATATAAAAAGTCAAAGTTGATTCTCTCACTCAATTTTAATCATAAGCGGGTTCTTAACCCAAGGGCCCCCCCCCCCCCTTAGGGGTGTGTGAGTAACCTAGGGGGGGGTGAGCCAAGAGAGAAAAAGGAAGAACCGTCAAGTATTTAAAATTGAAGCTCTGCCTTGCTTTAACATGAACTCGCGCGGAGGATGAGCGAAGCAAGTCGGTACAGAGAAGAAAAATATGGATGAAAACCCCTGCGGTATAAATTTGCCCCGTTCCTAACTGCAGACTTTTATGCATTATAAAATTTTTTTAGATTACTATAATAATTTTGTTTTTTATTACCCTTATTGTTATTATCATCATTTTCATTATCGTTACCATCATTATTATTTGGGGGTATCATTGCTGTTTTTATTTTTATTTTTATTATTATTATTGATATTTTATTATCAATTTTTATTATCACTTTTATTATTATTTTCTATTTAAATTCCTCAAAATTACTATTATTGCTATTTGTATTTAGGATCATTTTTTATCGTTATCATTATTATTTTATTATTTTTTAATTTTTACTCTTATTATTATCAAAGTTATTAATATTAAAGTTTATTAATATTGATACTCAATCAGTTATTTTTATTTTTTTTTATTAGTAGAGTAGTCTTTATTATTTTTATTAACTTGTATACTTTGTTAATATTTAATAATTTAAGTAAATACAAAAGATTATGTTGGTATTGTACTTGTGTGTGGTGTGTGTGTGGGGTGTGGTTTTTCTATTTTATGTGTATGAATATTTTACTGTATGCTCTTATGTTTTTCATATTTGGTATGTTACATATGTTTCAAATAATTGTTTGTAAGTACGTGTGTGTTTTATATAGATAGTTAGTTAGTATGGGAAAGGATATTTACAGATGTTTTTATGAAAACCACATAGAGTATAAATAGTCCTTCGCTCTGGAAAGTGCACATGCTTAATAACTGGGTCTGCTAACGAAGTTTTTCAGCAACTTTTTCCCCGAAAGATGGATTTTTAATTTTGTGTGTATTATTTGGCAAAAAAATATTTGAACAAACTTGAACCACACAACCACACACACACACACACCCACACCCACACCACCCACACACCCACACCCACACACACACCCACTCCCCCCGACACACACATACCACCTTCCAAAAACAAATTTTTAAAATTCATTTGTGTTATATTATATATAAAAATTTTTCACATTTCAAAAATCATTTTCTGACTCATGAAAAAAACCAAAAAAAATCCAGGGTTTCCCCTCACCAACGGATAAACTATCTATTTCCTTTCCTTGGCCCAAAGGGGGGGAGGTAATGAATAACGGAGGGTTTTAGGAGAGGATGGAGGGTGTCCAGGGCGGGCGGGGTTTATCAGGGGCATCCCGGTTCCTCTCACCAACGGGTCATCTATCTATTTTCCTTACCTTGGCCAGAGGCTTGGAGATAGATGAATGAACGGAGGGGGGGAGGGGGATTAGGGGCATCAGGGTCATCCATATTTTTTCCTCTCAAGGGTCCTCTCACCAACGGATACGTCTACTATTTCGTTCTCTTTGGGCCCGAGGGGTTTCGAGGTCAATGGGTTTTGAGGGGGTGTGGGGGTGTGTCCCTCCAATCTCGGTAAAGATTAATTAAACCAGTTGGACGGTCGTGCTGCGAACCCGTGTTTGATCAACACGTTTATCACAACACCAACCTTTTCCACTGACTATGGAGGGCCCTTACAGCAGAAAACGAGGGAAGTTTTTATTTAAACACCTCCCAAACTAAATGATAATTATAATCCTACACTGTATTCCGCCGATAGGAAAAATCCTTTATACTATACGGTTTCCCTTTCCTTTTTTTGGAGACCTCCAAAATGAATATTTTATTTCCCTAGGCAAAAAATATTATTAAAGCAGGTAAAATGAAAGCAGCCGTGGCGGTAGAGGCTCGGGTCGGTGATGGCTGGTCGCACCCAACTTCTTCACGTTACTAGTTACTGGGCAAAACATTAATACTCTTCGTATTTAAATTTCCATTACAGTATATATCAAAATATTATCTTCACAACACGTAAAAACGGAGATTGAACAGTTGGAATAACGAAGCGACAGAAAGTTGACCTGCAAAACCCAAAAGGAAAGAAAAACCGGTGTGCGGAACCCCGACTGTGGTGTGAAGTGCTTTACGTGTGTGTGTGTGTGTGGTGTGTGTGGGGGTTGTGTTTTGTGTGTGTGTTGTGGGTGGTGTGTGTGTGGTGTGTGTGTAAGAGGAGAGAGAGAGAGATAGAGCGCAGCAGCAACTCGGGGTCTCTTTCTCTACCTTTAAGTCTTACCTAATTTAATTTTTTGCCCTCCCCCCGGGGCACACCCTATCTCACTCCCCCTTTCCTCCCCCTCCCCCTCCTCCTCGTCCTCCTCCTCCTCCTCCTCCCCCCCCACCACAGGTAAGAGTAGAAAAATTTGCTCCGAACACTCAAGGTCAACTAAAATATAAAGATTTTCAAAAATTTTTCAAAAGTGAGATACATGCCCCCTCCCTGGGTCCTCCTTTCTCCTCTCTCTCCCATTTCTTATACCCCTCTCTTTCCCCCATTTGTGTTTTCTCTTTTTTCCCATCTTTTTGCCCCCTTCCATTCCTCCTTCCCTCTCTTCCCCCCGCCTCGCTCTCCTCTATTTTCGCTGAAGATTTTTTTTTTGGCAAGATAAGGTTGAGTTTTGGATTGTAAAAATATAAAAGATGGAACGAAAATTTTTTCCCCTCCTCTCTTCTCTCCTCTCTCTCCTCTCTCCTCTCTCCTCTCTCTCTCTCCCCCCCTCTTCCCCTCCTCTCCTCTCTCTCTCTATCTCTCTCTTGTACTTTTTACTCTTACATGTTTTTTGAGTTTTTTTTTAAAGCTTACAAAAGTATTTCAAAATTTCAAAGCAAATATATTTCGAGCAATAATTTCAAAAACAAAGTTAAAAAAAGAAAAAGTGGGTTTTTTGGGGACAGTTACTATTCAGGAAGAGGGGTTTGGTGTGTGTGGGTGTGTGTGTGTGTGTGTGTGTGTGTTTGTGTGTGTGTGTGGTTTTGTGGGGGTGTGTGTGTTGTGTGTGTGTGTGTCTCTCTCTCTCTCCTTCTCCTCTCTCTCCTCTCTCTTCTCTCTTTTCTTCTCTCTCGGATGGAATATGAACAAATAAGAAAAAACAAAACGGTGAAGCATAAAGAAACTCTCTTCCCCCACTTCATGGAACACACACACACAAACACACACACGACACCCACCGCACACGCACCCCACACACACACACACGCACAACACCCACACACACGCACACCACATTCATTTAACTGTATATAGTCAAACAACAAAAAACCCCAAAACTTGGCAAGGAAGTGACAACAAAGAAAAAGAAAAGAGGAAGGGGGAGGAGGGGAGGAGGAGGGGGAGGAGAAGAACGAGGAAGAGGAGGAGGAGGAGGAGGGAAAGTGTGCAACAATCAACTAAGAGCTTAACCCGATCCCTCTTGACTCGCCTTGGAATGCGGAAAACCCCATAAAAATTTCCTCCCCGGGCACCAAATTAATCTCCCCGCGCGCCCCGCCGCCTCCTCGGGTTGTTGTTGACCTGGACTCATTTTAAAGGGCGAGGGGCCCCTGGGGAAATTGTGTGAAGTAGGAAGGGGTTTTTTAGGCCCCTGAGAGAACACACCCTATAGGGAAAATCTTTTTTATGGATAAATTGATGTGTTGATGATGTTCAGGAGATGGCTTTGTATTAACTCAATTTTGGGTTTTTAATATTTTTGTTTTTTAAATAAAATTTTTTTTTTTTTTTTGGGAANTTCGTGTATATAATAATCAAATATATCCCCCCAAACAGGTTTAAATTTTCAGAAACACAGCTTGTTTTATTCTGTCAATCTCTTGTCATAATCAGCACCTAATAAAACATGACCATCAACGCACGTCTTCACATCTATAGTTAGCATTTTGACCGATGGATCAGAATAACAGCATGGTATAATTTGTACCACTCGCTCGAATAATAA
This sequence comes from Chionoecetes opilio, assembly GCA_016584305.1. Lineage (NCBI taxonomy): Eukaryota > Metazoa > Arthropoda > Malacostraca > Decapoda > Majidae > Chionoecetes > Chionoecetes opilio. The sequence continues at coordinate 17,725 of JACEEZ010014689.1, read as the reverse complement.
ACCTAATAAACAGTGATGAAATGACTTATTTGAAACAGGTGGCTGAACCACCTGGAGAAAATTAACAAAGAGGAGGAGGAAAAGGAGGAGGAGAAAAGAAGAATAAAAGGAGACTGGATTCCTGCCGTATAGATCTACCAACCACAACGTTATCATCATCATCATCATCATCATCGCTTCTGGTCTCCACTACACTTGCTACGCTTGACTTCGCACCGACCCACCCATGTCCTCCTACCTTCCCTCCATCCCTACACGTTTCCTTCAACCCCTCCGAACCCTCTTCTCTCCCCCTCCAAAACATCTCCCTTCCCCTCCCTTACAACCCTCCTTCACAACCCTCCATCACAACCCTTCACCCCTCTCCTCCCCTCGAACACGTAAGGTCTCAGTACCGAATAAATCAATGTGACTTTCGGCCTTACAGTGCGAGGAGTGAGTGGAAGGGAGAGGAGGGGAGAGACAGTGCTATATTCCTAGTCATCAAATCCTGAATGCCTGTTAAGCTGATCTGGGTGATATCGCGTCAGCATAGCTTGTGAGAAAGGGTGCAGGTCAAATGGTACTGAGGCGATTGTGAATGAAGTCATTTGACCCACAAGACATTTGCGTCCCAAGTCATAAAAGCACAAGTCAATTGGTTATTAGGTCATACCGTAATGAAGTCATCTTGTCCCTTGTCCAAATTGTCCCCTAGGACAAACCGACAAACCGTCATCAAGTGTTCCCTTCTCAAGCCGACTTGACCGCAGTTTATCAATATAATGTCGTCAGAGAGAGAGAGAGAGGAAAGAGAGAAGAGAAAAGAGAGAAGAGAGAGAGGGGAAGAGAAAAAGGAGAGAGAGAGAGGGGAGAGAGAAGAGAGAGAGGAGAGAGAAGAGAAAAGAGAGAGAGAGAGAGAGGGGAGAGAGAGAGAGAGAAAAGGGGAGAGAGAAGAGAGAGAAAAAAGGAGAGAATAAAAAAAATGGGAAGAGGAAAATGGAGAAGGATGAGAAGAATAATAAGAGAGAATGAGAGTGAGAGGAAAAAAGAGAATGGAGATATATACGATAGGGTTACTTAATAAGCTAGACAATGAGGAGAGAGAGAGAGAGAAGAAGAGAGAGGAGAGAGAGAGAGAGAGAGAGAGAGGAAAAGAGAGAGAGAGAGAGAGAGGGAGAGAGAGAGAGAGAGGGAAAGGAGAGAGAAACTGAATCCTCGTGAATGTCAAAATCTGCATCTTGCTGTCCACTGCGTTCTTCAACATCACTCAATCTTCTAGAGGGTAGTTTGTTCGAAACTGGCACGGAATTTTTAGCTTAATGAGGCCCTTGGTCTTAAGCTGACGGTAGATTAGATATCTATTTTACTTTTTTTTTCTTGTTATCCTGATGTTTTCACTAAACAAAAGTAACAGTCTGTGGAATGTCTTTTTGCTCCCCGCCCCAAACCATGGGATACCAAAAACCAAATTTTCACGTGTTCCTTTGGGCCCCATCCTAATCTCTCGACACACCTGCTTGCACACCTTTGTGAGGGGCCCCTGCTTGTCTTGATCACCGATTCACTTAAATATGCGAATAAAGCCCTTTTTTGACAAATACGCTGATGCTTGCCCTCTGACTTGGAATGGTGAACTACCACATATAGCAAAGGAGTCAGGGTGTTTAGCCCTTTACGACGAGACTGCGACAGACATGATCTTAACAAAGAATAATACCTAGTAATTAAACACTAACCTGAAAAGTTACAAGCTTTGAAACAAAAAAAACAGCATAAACGAATACAAATTACATTTTTATGTTTGTTACAAGGTTAAGAGAAAGCATAACAAATCCCCCTAATTCCACTATCCACTTTCCCGTTTGCCCGAATTGATAGTACTGACCTATTGGGAGCTGCACACAACCTCTCCCGCCTGTCTCAATTGAACTGCTCAAACCCAAATTGCCACATACTCTCGATGGTCAAATCGATCAGCTGGCAGTTTTACTACAGCTCACAAGTGGAATTTTGCTTATTGGAGGGTAAGCTGTGAGAAAAAACTTGACTGCTAGAAAAAACTGACTACAGATTTGGAAACACATGCCAATTTAGTCTAAATAAGCTCCAAAATCTAACTCAACAATTTTTTTTTCAAATTGTTCCCCAGTGTTATCGTTATCATCATTATTATTGGTGTTATCATTGTTGTTATTATTATTATTATTATTATTATTATTATTATTATTATTATTATTGTTACTAATTATTTATTATTAATATTATAATATTATTATTATCATTTTTATTATTATTATTATTATTTCATCAAAATTACTATTATTATTATTATTTTTATTATAGGCACCATTGTTATTATCATTATCATTATTATGTTATTATTATTATTTAATTTTCTACTAGAGTCTAGTATACACTAGTCTTTGCCTTGGACAATACCGTGTTGGTACTACGTGTAACTTGTCTTAGAGAGGATCCATGTAACATATATCTGTAGCTCTGGTCTCATTACATTGCATTGATATTGACCATTATATCAAAGGACATTAACTTTGAGAACACGACCACCACCAACACCATCCTGACTACTATATTATTTTCTTATTAGTTATCATTATTTACACTGTATTTTACATTCTAATTATCGACCCTCTTTTCCACCCCTGTTATCATTATATAATTACGATTATTATATATACTTCTTATTCAATTATCATCGAGCTGATCTCTCACTCTCTTTGTATCTCATTCTCTACCACCATCACCACCTCATAACAGCAATATTTCAAGTTTTTTTTTTCTCTCTCTCTCTCTCTCTCTCTCTCTCTCTCTCTCTCTCTCTCTCTCTCTCTCTCTCTCTCTCTCTCTCTCTCTCTCTCTCTCTCTCTCTCTCTCTCTCTCTCTCTCTCTCTCTCTCTCTCTCTCTATCTCTCTCATCCCTCCTCGAAGCCTCTAGCAGCAATTAAAAAACTTTCCTTCATGAAAAAAGGAACGCGACAACATAATATGATAACTTTGTCTTCTGAATACGTTGTGGAGACTCATTTCCACCAGTGTCTTCTGACCCGGTATTAATTCGGGCTAGGGAGGAGGAGGAGGAGGAGAAGGATGGACTCTCCTTATGATCAAAGGAAAGAGGGCGAGTGAAAAATCAAAGTTATCTAACCTTTGTGTCTATGTAATACGATCCTGTTCTTAAAAGCTCTTTCGTTAGCTTGTTTTGGTGAAGGTGAGTTGCCTTTTTCCCTTCCTTTCGGGTTGATTTGTTTTGATGGTAAACTTTCTATCAAACTTTAAAAAGATAGATTGTTCGACGAAATTGAGTGACATGAAATGAATAAGTTTGAAGGAATCTTTTGAGGTTTATGAGATGATAAAACGTGGTATTGTCTTGCACTGATAAAGTAATGCCGACAATCACTGCCTGTAATCTACCTGGCCACTGCCTACTAGTAAACAAAACATGTATGTATATTATAAGGAGTGAATTAACAAAAGCAGGCAACCGTAACATGGCCTTGGAATATCATAATAGATGGCGGAAAAATAATGTACTACGGTGATCCTATCTAATAGTTAAGAAAGTTTGTGTCACGACAGAGATTTCAAACTTTTCATATTTTCATCCGTATTCATTATTGCGCAAAGAAATGGGTGTAGTCTAATTGTTGTGACAGGTATTCTTTAGCAATGGAGATCAGCACCGCAGACTAGAACCTTGCCACTATATCATGCAGGGAAACTATTTCCATCTCGTGATTCTTCCCATTCTGCAACTCTCGTGGGACGAGATATATTATATACTAGCCGCAAAGCCGCCCTCCGGGCGGACTTTTTGGCTAGCTCCTGCGGAGGGCTATTGGTGGGCCTTCGGCCCACCAAACACAGTCTCCCTGCTATCTGGAGACTCTGCAGATAGCCCCTTCTAACTTTCCTGAAATCATGGATGTAGAAATGTATGTATTAACGCCAACCCATTCACATCACCCCCAACCCATTCACTCACCCATTACCCATCACCCCCACCCATTCACTCACCCATTACCCATCACCCCCACCCATTCACTCACCCATTACCCATCACCACACACCCATTCACTCACCCATTACCCATCACCCCCACCCATTCACTCACCCATTACCCATCACCCCCCACCCATTCACTCACCCATTACCCATCACCACACACCCATTCACTCACCCATTACCCATCACCCCCCATCTATTCCCTCACCCATCACCCATCACCCCTCACCCATTCACTCACCCATCACCCCACACCCATTACCCATCACCCCACCCATTCACTCATCCATTACCCTTCACCCTACATCAAGGTTTCCTCAATTCTCGCAACCCACTTTTTTTCTTCACAATTCTCGCTAATAGATAGGCTACTAAAAAAAAAGAAGAAAAAAAGTGATCGGATCATCCCATAAGTGGGCTTAAAACCTTCCCCTGGTCAACCTGGTTCCAAAAATGTGCCATATGATAGGATTCCGCCACGGGGGGCGGAACCTATACCACACACACAGACATACACACACACTTTCGCTTTTATTAATATAGACTAGCCGCAAAGCCGCCTACCGGGCGGACTTTTTGGCTAGCTCCTGCGGAGGGCTATTGGTGGGCCCAAAGGCCCACCACCTGTGTTTGGTGGGCCTTTGGCCCACCAAACACAGACTCCAGATGGCCCCTTCTAACTTTCCTGAATTCATGGATGTAGAAATGTATGTATTAACGCCAACCCATTCACTCACCTATTACCCATCACCCCCACCCATTCCCTCACCCATTACCCATCACCCCCCACCCATTCACTCACCCATTACCCATCACCACACACCCATTCACTCACCCATTACCCATCACCTATTCCCTCACCCATCACCCTTCACCCCCAACACATCACCCCTACCCATTCACTCACCCATCACCCCACACCCATTACCCATCACCCCACCCATTACCCATCACCCTACATCAAGGTTTCCTCAATTCTCGCAACCCACATTTTTTTTCACAATTCTCGCTAATAGGCTACTAAAAATTATAAAAAAAATTAAAGTGATCGGATCATTCCATAAGTGGGCTTATAATGTGTCCCTGGTCGAGCTGGTTCCAAAACTGCCATATGATATGATTGTGCCACGGGAGGCGGCACCTATCGCGGACACCCACACACACACACACACACACACACACACACACACACACACACACACACACACACACACACACACACACACACACACACACACACACACACACACACACACACACACACACACAGACACACACACACACACACACACACACACACACACACACACACACACACACACACACACACACACACACACACACACACACACACACACACACACACACACACACACACACACACACACACACACACAGACACACACACACACACACACACAGACACACTTTCGCTTATATTATTATAGATAATAGGGGAACATAGATATATATTATATATAATAGGGGAACGTGAGTTGAGATTTAGACCGTTATTTTCGTTCTGACGCGTTTATTTGATCTTAAACGGCAAACTGTTGGAATACATGTTTTGCTATACGCCCGTTGCAAGGTTTGCTGCAACCGTCAGAAATGCTCTGACTTGCGGTTCTCGAGTTGTCATGTATGAACTTTACAGTTTTTTCGTTCTGACGAGTTTATGCGACTTTTTAAAGCCAACAGACCGTTAACATATTTTCAGTTACGTATTTTGTACTATCGTTTGCCTGTGAAGTACAAACGCTCTATGACTAACGGTTTGGGAGTTAGAGTGGCCACAACTAAATATATTCCTCGGAACCTTTTTCGCAGGCTATTGCATGGCCCCTGCTGGTGTAACTATTGGTCCGAATGCAATTCTGAGGCCACACTTAAAGAGTTTTTAGGCTCTACAACTTTGTCTTCAGTAAAAATATTCGGATCTGTAAGGTAAGTGCCTTTTTTACAGGTATATGCATACAAAAACTATTCTACCTCCACAAATATTTATCACTGGGGAAATTACATAGAACAACAATTATTAACACCGTCATTATGCACAATTGTTACTGAGAGCATTTCTACGTATATAGGTAAATAAAAAATATCATATTTTCTGGCTGCAAAATTCCTCAACATTTTGACCTCATTTGTTTTTTGGCATTTTACGACGAAACTATTGATCTAAGAAGAAATATGACTCAAATAAATTATTTCCAGTATCACGAGATCTACCCGACGACACTATCCGTTTTGTCCTATAATGTCAATCTTTTTAGATATATATATATTTTTTGAAATGTTCGAAAACATGGATTTGTGTCCTTATTTATACATAAGTTTTAATTCCGCGTCTACCACTGGGACGGTCGTCAGGAGCTGCATGTTTTATGTTCTATACTGTTTTGTCCTTACGTTTATGGTTCCTGAGATATTAATGGAAATGTGATTTTCCATAATAATTATTTGGCCTTTTCCTTAAGCCTTCAGATTTTTGGGGAAAAACATATCACCCGATTTGGATGAAACTTGGTTTATAGTGGTTTCTGCTGATGCTGATCACGAATCTGGTCTTCGTTTTTCGATATTTGGTTCTAAACGCATTTTTTCCCCCTATGTAAGCTTATTTACCCCCGTAAATGCATACAAACATGATTCTACCTCCACAAATAGTCATCACTGGAAAAATTACATATACTAACAATTATTAACACCGTCATTATACACAATTGTTACCGAGACCATTTTTACGTATATATGTAAATAAAAAATAAAAAATTCTGGCTGCAAAATTCTTCATTTTTTTTTCGAAAACGTGCCCTACAGACATCGTTGGCTTGTTACTACCCAAAAACTTGACATCGTGCTGTAAAAGTGGTGATACAGTTAATTGCTGGAAAAAACGTCCGCCATTGTCGTTACGTGACTAGTCGTACAGGCGCGGGAGGCTACGAAAGCTGTGAACGGTGTGTTTACCTGGTCCTATAATGACACCAGCAAAGCCATGTCAAAAGAAATGGGAAATAGACCTCATTGGTGCTATGTGCCAATGTACACTAACACTGGCAGGTCAACACCAGGGAAGATATTCATCTCAATTCCCAAAGATTACAAGATCAGAAAGCGATGGTGGCTGGCTATGCCGCTTGCGTTGTGGTGGATGTATACGGTATTACGGTCGGGCCCGCTCGGTTCAGCTCGGACCTGCTCGGTTCCCGCGCCTGTGTACCACCATCACTTCCTTAGCTTGTAATCTTTGGGAATTGAGATGAATATCTTCCCTGGTGTTGAGCTGCCAGTGTTAGTGCACATTGGCACATAGCACCAATGATGTCTATTTCCCCTTTGCTTTGACCTATGGCTTTGGGTGGTGTCATTATTGGTAAACACACTGTACACAGCCTTCGTAGCCTCCCGCGCCTGTACGACTCGTCATGTCACGACCACGTCCAAGGTTTTTGCAGTCACGTGACATTTGGCGAACTTTAAACCTGATGTTTATATATTTCTTGCCTTTTTCCTTAGAAATGATAATGTTTAGAGGGATTTTTAACAGTTTAGGAATCTATTGGCAAACCTTAGAAAAAAAGAATTCGTGAGGCAACTTGTGTATTAAAGTCCACCAATATCAATATATCAATATCACTTTCATATAATAGATAAATGAATGAATAAAATATTACAATTATAAGGATAATAATGAAATTAATAAATTAATAAATAGAAAAAAGCTGATGTTTAAGAAGATGGAAGTGTGGTTAGATTCCCGTTTTCTTCCCCCTCTGTTATACATAAACAAAACCTGGATATAAAAATCCGTAGACTTTTGACACGACCACAACCCAGCATCTGCCACGGGACAAAATAATAACTACTCTCTGAGGGAGATAGATAAAGGACGAGATTGATGAACTAAGGATAAAAACACAAGTATTTCTGCTATGATGAGAGAGAGAGAGAGAGAGAGAGAGAGAGAGAGAGAGAGAGAGAGAGAGAGAGAGAGAGAGAGAGAGAGAGAGAGAGAGAGAGAGAGAGAGAGAGAGAGAGAGAGAGAGAGAGAGAGAGAGAGAGAGAGAGAGAGAGACACGTGTGACTCCATTGTGTGAGGAACATTTGCAGGTGAACCTCAGCTTGCAGTAAGTCCGTCGGTGTTCAATAAAGTCATTCAGGTTGGAGAACAGCTCGCGGCAATTCCCACATATCAGGATATCTGGGCTGCCTGAAAGGGTCACACGAATCCAATGATTACCCAAACTACTACTAGTCAAATTGTAGTTACTATATATATTTTTTTTTTCGTGTTTTTTTTCTACACACCCTTCAAATATTACACCATAGTACCATAGTACAAATAGTACACCATAGACCACTGTATACCTGGACTGCCCACGGAATATCGGCCTGTCGCGCAATTAAATAATAACACTGGGGAACAAATTTTTGTTGAGTTAGGTCTGACACTTGTTATTAAGTAATTTTTGGGTGCTGAATCCAAAACTGATCTCAGTTTTTCTCTATCACGTCAAGTTTTTGAACTGTAGGATTTTCGTTTTCTTAAAAAATATGAAAAATATTGTACATAACAGTAACAGTGCTTATATTATAAAAAGTTGCAAATGTTAACATACAATGAAAAATGAAAGAAATAGGCATGAATAGAATGTTTATTTAACATTATCATGTTTTTAGAAAGGATAAGGCTATAATTGTGTGCAGGTTAAGGTAAAAATTTACGTTTGTAGCTTTGTCTGGAGTGTTCAACTTGAGGACTATCGCGTTTGATGCTCCAACAATAGTCAGCCATCATATGCACATCCCATCTACCCTGGTAACGTTCTTCCATAACCTTCAAATCTTGGTGAAATCGTTCACCTTGCTCGTCGCTAGCAGCACCAAGATTTTCCGGAAATTTTGGCAAGATGGGCTATGCAAAAAATGTACTTTAATACTTATGTTGCAACCAAGCGCTTTGTAGCTCTCCAATAGTTTCTGAACAATTTCTGTGTAATTACTTGCACGTGTTTTTCCAAGAAAGTTCTTGACGACGTCTTTGAATGATAGCCAAGCATTCTTTTTCAAGGTCTGACATAGTACCGTTTGAAATGTTCATCTTTGATGAGCTGTCGAATTTGAGGACCATCAAACACACCGGCCTTGATTTTTTCAATTGACAGTCCAGGAAATGCCAAGATGATGTATTTTCAAACAGTCGCCATCAGTTGACAATGCTTTTTACAAATTGTTTTATGAGACCTAGTTGTATGTGCGAGGGGGGAAAATATTATTTTCTTCCTGTCAACAAGTGGCTCATGTTCAATGTTAGGATCTCCAGGTTTAAGATCAATCTCGGAGGCCAATTCGTCTGAACCCAATGCTTCTCTCGAGCTCTGCTATCCCACATACAGAGAAAGCAGGGATATTTTGTGTATCCACGTTGTTGCCCAAGAAGGAAGGAAAAACCATTTTAAGGTCAACACAGATGATCCAATTGTTTTTTGTCATATTGCAATAACTCAATGACTCTCTTTACATCTCCATATTCTTCACGAAAGACAGACCGGGAATGCCCAATAGGGACGCGCCAAACAAATTTGGGCCAAAACAAAAAAGTTTTACTAACAGCTCACAAGTGGAATTTTGCTATCTGGAGGGTAAGCTGTGGAGAAAAAATTTGACGTGGTAGAAAAAACTAAACTGCAAGATTTGGAATCACATGCCAAATTTTTTAGTCTAAATAAGCTCAAAAATCAAACTCAACAATTTTTTTTTTCTTCAAATTGTTCCCCAGTGTAATTTATTTACATATGTTACATAATAATATGTTTTTTATGAGTACGTGTGTGTTGTTTATATGATAGTATACGTTAGTATGAGTAAGGATATTTACAGATGTTTTGTATGAATACTACATAGAGATGATATAATAGTCTTCGCTCTGGAATGTGCACATGCTTAATAACTGGGTCTGCTAACGAGAGTTTTCTCAGCAGACTTTTCCACGAAAGATGGATTTAATATTTGTGTGTATTATTATGGCAATAAAATATTTGAACTTGAACTTGAACACACACACACACACACACCCCACACACACCCACACACACACACACCACACACACACACACACACACACACCCCACACACACACACACACACACACACACACACACACACACTTCCAAAAACCATTTATAAAATTCATTTGTGTATATATTATATATAAATATTTTTCACATCTCAAACATCAGTTTTCTGACTCATGAAAAAACCCAAAAACAATCCAGGTTCCTCTCACCAACGGATACATCTATCTATTTCCTTTCCTTGGCCAGAGGGCGGGAGGTAGATGAATGAACGGAGGGTTTGAGGAGAGGATGGAGGGTGTCCAGGGACGGTCAGGGTTCATCAGGGTCATCCAGGTTCCTCTCACCAACGGATACATCTATCTATTTCCTTACCTTGGCCAGAGGCTTGGAGATAGATGAATGAACGGAGGGTGGGAGGGGGATTAGGGGTCAATCAGGGTCATCCATTATTTTATCCTCTCAAGGATCCTCTCACCAACGGATACGTCTATCTATTTCGTTCTCTTGGCCAGAGGGAACGAGGTCAATGGTTTGAGGTGGTGTTGGGGGTGTGTCACTCCAATCTCGGTAAAGATTAATTAAGTCCAAGTTGGACGGTCAGTGCTGCGAACCCGTGTTGATCAGACACGTTTATCACAACACCAACACTTTACCACTGAGCTATGGAGCTTCACAGCAGGAAATCGAGGGAAGTTATATTTAAACACCTCAATCTGAACTGATATATTATATACTCTACTACACTCGTATTCCTGCCGATAGGAATAACTCCTTTATACTATACGGTTCCTTCCTTTGTCTGGAGACCATCCAGAGTGAAATTGATTTCCATAGGCAAAAAAAATATTATTAAAGCATTGTAATATGAAGAGCAGCCGTGGCGGTATGAGGCGTTCGGGGTCGGTGATGTGCTGGTCGCACCCAACTTCTTCACTTACTAGTTACTGGTCAACACAGTATACTCTTACTATTTAGTGCTCATTACAGTATATATCAAAATATATTTCTTCACAAACACGTAAAAACGGAGATTGAACAGTCTCGGGAGATAACGAGCGACAGAAAAGTTGACCTGCAAACCAAAGGAAGGAGAAAGACCGGTGTGCGGAACCCAGACTGTGTGTGTGAGAGTGCTTGTACGTGTGTGTGTGTGTGTGTGAGAGTGCTTGTACGTGTGTGTGTGTGGTGTGTGTGTGTGTGTGTGTGTGAGAGTGCTTGTACGTGTGCGTGTGTGTGTGTGTGTGTGTGTGTGTGTGTGAGTGCTTGTACGTGTGCGTGTGTGTGTGTGTGTGTGTGTGTGTGTGTGTGAGAGTGCTTGTACGTGTGTGTTTGTGTGTGTGTGAGAGAGAGAGAGAGAGAGAGAGAGGGGAGAGGGGAGAGAGAGGAGAGAGAGAGAGAGAGAAGAAAAGAGAGGAGAGAGAGAGAGAGAGAGAGAGAGAGAGAGGAGAAGAGGGGAGAGAGAGAGAGAAAACCAGCAATCCTCGGAGTCTCTTTCTCTACACTTTAACCTTAGGGGAGAGCGGGGCAGGTTGCATCGAGGGTAGGTTGCATCATTGCCTCTAACTCGCATTAACTTTTTTTATTATTATTATTGTTGTAGTTGTAGTAGTAGTAGTAGTAGTTTATAGTAGTAGTAGTAGTAGTAGTATTAAGACGATGTACGTGTGATAACATGCGAGTTAGAGGCAATGATGCAACCTACCCTCGATGCAACCTGCCCCGCTCTCCCCTATCTAATTTAAGTTTTTCGCTTTCCTCGCCGGGACACACACCCATATCTCATCTCACCTGTACCTCCTCCTCCTCCCCCGCCTCCTCCTCATTTTTTCTCCTCTTCCTCCTTTACCTCCTTCCAGGCCATCAGGTCAACCCTTTGCCCCTCCTTCTTTCCCTCAATTCCTCACACAGGCTTCCCCGCCATTCCCTACCTCATAGACACACTCTTCTCCTTCCTACATACCTCCTTTATTTCCTCTCTCTCATTCTCTCTCTCTGCCTTATGTATCCGTGTCTCTTTCTCTGTGTGTGTCACCCAATATTTCCCTTCCTTCTTTCATAAATGACCTATCATTTTCTCCTCCTTCTATCCCTTTCGTTGCCAAAAACTCACATCAAGGCGTGTGTTAAACCAAAATTTTGTGGTTTGATGCTATTTCGGAGGCGTAGACACTCGTTTTTGTGTGTTATTTTAGGGGCAAGGGAAAGAGAGGAGGCGGTAGTAAGGGGGGAAAAGGTAACGGGCCAATGATGGTGGGAAAGAAGGCTAGAGGGAAGGGAGGGGAAATAATAATACTGTTTGTGTAAGGGTGGAAGAAAAAGAATAGGATACAAAAAAGGAGTAGTGTTTACTAGCGGGGGGAACAATAAAAAGATAGGAGTGTAGAGGGAAAGGGAATTGTGTGGGGGAAAGGTGAGGGAATAGCAAGGGGAACTAGAGATGTGTGTGTGTGTGTGTGTGTGTGTGTGTGGTGTGTGTGTGTGTGTGTGTGTGTGAATGTCTATGTGTGCTTCTTTAATTCTGTTAATTTTATTTGAAAGTTGAATTATATATATTATTGTCTTAGAGAGAGAACACACACACACACACACACACACACACACACACACACACACACACACACACACCACACACACACACACACACACCACACACACACACACACACACAAACACACCACACACACACACAACACACACACACACACACACACACACACACACACACACAACACACACACACACACACACACACACACACACACACCACACACACACACACACACACACACACACACCACACACACACACACACACACACACACACACACACACACACACACACACACACACACCACACACACACACACACACACACACACACACACACACACAACACACACACACACACACACACACACACACACACACACACACACACACACACACACACACACACACACACACACACACACACACACACACACACACACACACACACACACACACACACACACACACACACACACACACACCCACACACACACACACACACACACAACACACCACACACACACACACACACACACACACACACACACCTGTGGTTCCTGTGGTCCTGTGGTGAATAGTTTCAGGCAACAGTTGATGCCCGTGGCCAACGCTGATGCGCCGCCACTAATATAACCCGTCTGCTCGTCTCTTCGCCATCTGGTCTATGATGCTGTTGCTGGCAGCGCAGAGGTGGTAATGAGGCAGCTTGGGTTGATCGGGTATTGTCCGTAGGAACTTGTCTAGGTGGTTCTTGAAACGTTCAAGGTTATGTTCCGTTGAGTCACGCAGGTGTCTGGGCAGTGCATTGAAGAGGTGTGGCCCTCTTATAGCGAAGCGTTTTTTCTTTGAGCGTCTTGACTCTTGTACTTGCTCTGGGGTATATCCTTTCAATATGGCAGAGCAGACCCCGTCGTGGGTGATTGCTAGACCGTACATTCAAGTTATTTACAGATTTTCCGGTCAATATTTTGTAGATGTATAATATAGCGTACCTTTCTCTACGCCTTTCTAGTGAGTAAAGGTCGAGTTCACGTAATCTTTCCCAGTAGTCCAAATGTCGGACGTCAAATATTCTATCGGTGAAAGATCGTTGTACTGCTTCAAGTGATTGCTTCTCTCCTGCTCGCCATGGACTCCACAGCTGACAACAATACTCCAACAACGGTATCACGAGTGACTTGTATAATGTCAGCATAGGAAGCCTTTCACGTGTCGGAAAGTGCGAAGGATCCAGCCAGCCTGGCTTTCGTGCCTTTTTTACCACATTTTGTATATGTTGGATAAAGTTTCCGTCACAGCTGAGGGTAATTCCTAGGTCTCTTATATGCTCCTTGGTGTCTATATGTGAACCGTCCGGTGCTGCAAACGTGTGTGCATTGTAGTTAATTCCCCTGAACTGTAATGTATATGCTCAAATTTGTTGTCATTGAAGGACATGTTATTTTGCTCTGCCCACGAGTAAAGTGATGCCAGATCAGTTTGTAGTTGTTCGGCATCAGATACTGAAGAAACTTCCTTCAGTACCCTGGTGTCATCAGTCAAAGAAGCTACAGACGAGTGTAAGACGTGTCTGTTTATGTCGGAGATGTGGATCAAAAATAGCAGAGGTCCAAGGACCGATCCCTGTGGCACTCCACTGTTGACCACTGACGACTGAGGACACTGCACCGCCAGCCGCTACACACTGCTCCCTGTCAGTAAGGAACGAGTGCAGCCACATCCCGAGCTTTCCAGTAATGCCCATTGTGTCGTATCTTGTGTAGTAAAATGCCGTGGTCTACCTTGTCAAAGGCTTTTGCAAAATCAAGATAGACCACATCAACATTTTTGTTATATTCCAGCTTTTCTAAAATTGTTTCATAGTGGGCGAGCAGTTGGGAGAGGCATGAACGCCCAACGCGAAAGCCATGTTGGTCTTGGTTCATTTTGTTATTTTGTTCGAGATATTGAGCATGTTCTAACTATTATCTCTCAAGACTTTAATAATGTGGGAGGTTAAGGCAACTGGTCGATAATTTTTTTGCTTCTGTCTTCGACCCTCCCTTGTGGATTGGTGTGATGTTGGCACTTTTTAATTGCTTTGGTATTATTCCGGATTCTAATGAAGTTCTATAAAGAGAGAGCAAAGGAACGCTCAGCTCTTTAGCACAACGTTTAAGGAGCACAGCAGGGAAGTGGTCAGGTCCAGCTGCCGAGTTAGTAGTCAACTCTTTAATTGCTCCTTCTATGATGTCTCTGCTTAAAGTTATGTCCGTCAGTTTGATGTGCAGTCAGTACCTTGGCGAAAAAAGTCCAAGGTACACACACACAACACACACACACACCACACACACACAACACACACACACACACACACAAAACACACACACAACACACACAAAACACACACACACACACACACACACACACCACACACCACACACACACACACACCACACACACAAACCCCACACACACACACACACACACACACACACCACACACAACACACACACACACACACACACCACAAAACACACACACACACACACACACACCACACACACACACAAAACCACACACACACACACACACACACACACACACACACACACACACACACACACACAACACACACACACACACACACACACACACACACACACCCCAAACACACACACACACACACACACACACACACACACACACACACACCCCACACACAAAACACACACACACACACACACACACACACACACACACACACCCCACACACACACAACCACACACACACACACACACACACACACACACACACACCACAACACACACACACCACACACACACACACACACACAACACACACACACACACACACACACACACACACACACACACACAACACACCACACACACAAAACACACACACACACACACACAACACACACACCACACACCACACACACACACACACACACACACACACACACACACACACACACAAACACACACACACACACACACACACACACACACACACAACACACACACACACACACACACACACACACTACAAGGAGAGTGATAGCGGGAAAACGTGTTCATGAATTTAAGGGAAAACTTGATAAATAAGATATGGAGACAGGATCAAAGGAGTACAGTATAGGTCAGGCCCTGTATGCGTAAGCCACTAAAACAAGGTAAAAAACTGGGTAAACACCACACACACACACACCAATATTTCTTACTTAATGATATATTGGTGACTTCCTTTATATTACCCCCAAAACTTTAAAAATTTTCTTAATACCCAAAGGGGTTTTGTCAGTAAATGGGTAAGAGTGAGGTTGTTTGTTGTTTTTTCGATCAGCACACCTTCCAGTCTTTAATCCAGCTTTTCGAATGCATATAAAGAAATATCTACAGCTTTGACGATTATTTTATCCTCCAATTACACCCGCAAAACCCCCCTTTATTTGTCTCAGACTTTTAGATAAGATTTAAAATAAGAAATGTAATTGATTTTGTAAAAAGTACACTGTTGTCAATTTTTTTTTGGGAAGCAGAGAGCATCCCCACGTCAGCCAAAGCTGACGCCCCATGAGTTTCTTTTGCTCCAACAAGAAATCTCTTCCCCTCGGGCAAGATCCTCTCAGGATGATAAACGGGGAAGCAAAATTTTGAGCAAGCAAAATTTTTTTTCTTTGCAAGAGAAATTTTTCTGGGGTTCCCGCATAAACGCCTTTTTTAACCGGCAACGAGGCCCCGCCGCATAGGTTTGCCCCCATCTTTATTACTCCTACAACAATTACAAAGGCTTAAAGGAAAATGATGGTGAGGAATTTTTGCATCACAGGGGAAAGTTTTGAATGAATCAATCTGATATAGAAAGTCATGTTGATTCTCTCACTCAAATTTTTACATTAGAGCAGGGTTCTTAACCTAAAGGGGGGCCCCCCCCCCCCAGGGGGGTTGAGTAATTCCTAGGGGGGGTGAGCCAAAGAGAACAAGGAAAAAAACCGTCAAGTATTTTAATTGAAACTCTGCCTTCGCTTTTCATTAAGCTCGCGCGCGGGATGAGGAAGCAAATCGGGCAGAGAAGAAAATTGGTGAAACTTGCGGTCAAATTTGCCAGGCTTCATAATGCAGACTTTTTTTGCCTTATAAATTTTTTTTAGTATTACTAAATAATTTTGTTATTTTTACCATTATTTTTATATCACATTATCATTATCGTTTCCCCCCTTATTATTGGGGTTATCATTGTTGTTATTATTATTTTTATTTATTATTATTATTAATTTTATTTTTATTGGGTATTTTTATTACATATTATTTTATAACTTTTTATTTTGTATTAATTTACAAATTACTATTTTTGCTATTTTTGGGATAGGTATATTGTTATTACGTTTCATTATTTGTTTTATTTTTTAATTTTACTACTTTATTATACAAGTTATTAATATTAATTTTTTAAAATTATATCTCAACAGTTATTTTATTTTTATTAAATTTTTATTATTTCTATTTTATTTTTATGAACTTGTATACTTTGTTTTATTTAGATATTCAAGTAAATTTTTAATGATTAGTTTTGATGTGTACATTGTGTGTGTGGTGTGTGGGTGTGTGTGTGTGTGTGTGGTGTGTTTTGTGTGTGGTGTGTGTGGTGTGTTGGGGGGTGGTTTCATCATTTTATGTTATGAAAATATTTACGTAGGGTCTTAGTTTTTGCATATGTTTGGGATGTTACATATGTTCATAATAATATGTTTGTATGGGTAGTGTGTGTGTTTATATAGTGTAACTTAGATAGTAAAAGGGTTTTACAGATGTTTTTTTATGAATACTAATAGAATGAATAAAACTTCGCTTGGAATGTGCACATGCTTTAAATGGGTCTGCTAACGAGGTTTTTCCAGCAGACTTTTCCACGAAAATGGATTTAATATTTGTGTTGTATTCTTTGGGGGAATAAAAATTTGAACTTGAATTGAAAACCCCCCCACACCCCCACACACACACACACACACACACAACACACACCACACACACACACACCACCCACACACACACACACACACACACCACACACCAACACA
>JACEEZ010014687.1:0-20499 GCA_016584305.1 Chionoecetes opilio | reverse complement strand
CTACAGTCACAACCCCATGAACAAACAAAAAACAAATGGCAGAAAAAACCCAAGGGGCCCTGGTGGTGGCACCCAGGGGCCTGTGGGGTGGCACCCGCAGCCTAGTGTGGGGGGCCCCCAGGGCCAGTGTGGGGTACCCGCGGCATAGTGTGGGGGGCCCCCAGGGGCCGCCCCCAAAAACTAGCCCGGGTTTTGGGTTTCTCCCGTTTTTTGGAAAATCCGGAACCATAGCAAGTTTTGGGTGTTGCCGAGTCTTGGGAACTTAAACCTGTTTTGTTTTCATGGTAATAAGTTCCTGATGTATTTTAAGAATGATGATCTAATGTGTATTTTTTGAATAAAATATATTTAAAAACCTTACCTGTATAAATTCCATGGCACCTTTGCTGCACCCCTTACATATACTGGCACTTTCTGCACCCCTTGAATATCCATGGCACTTTGCTGCCCCCCTTACAATCCATGGCACTTTGCTGCACCCCTTGACATATCCGGGCATTTTTGCTGCCCCCCTTGACATACCAGGGGGACTTTGCTGCCCCCCTTGACAATACATGACATTTTGCTGCACCCCTTGACATATACATGGCCTTTTGCTCCCCCCTTGACTATCCATGGCACTTTGCTGCACCCCTGACATATACAGGCCTTTGCTGCACCCCTTGCATATAATGGCATTTTGCTGCACCCCTTGAATATACATGGCACTTTGCTGCCCCCCTTGCATATACATGGCACTTGCGCCCCCCTGACATATACAGGGCCCACTTTGCTGCCCCCTTGACATATACAGGGCACTTTGCTGCCCCTTGACATATACATGGCACTTTGCTGCCCCCTTTAAAAGAAACTGGATAAATGTGATACAGAGACGGGCCCATACCGTGTCTCGGGCCCGAAAAGCAAAACTGGGAAAATAACACACCATGAACATAACAACCATGCATAACCACCAAAAACAACAACACCATGCATACATACACACACCAGCAACACACACCATGCTAACACACCTGCTACATACACCACCATCAACACACCCACATACAACACACACCATGCTACATACACCCCATACATACATACATACACACACCATACATACATACACACACCTGATACTACCACACCGGGCTACTACACACCATACATACAAAAACCACCATACATAAAACACACCCCATGCAAAAATACACCCCCAACATCATACCACCCATAATAATACACACACCATGCAAATACACCACCATGCTAATCACACCATACATACATCTAAACCATACTACATCAACACCATCATACATACCACACCATGCATACATACACACACCATGCATACATCCCAACACCATCATAATACTACCACACCATGCTACTACACACCCATAATACATACACAACCATGCATAAACACACCCATGCATACAACACCCCCATCATACATACACACACCATACATACAAAACCCACACCAACATACAACACACACCATGCTACATCACACACCATCATACATCACACACCATACATACATACACAAACCCCAAACATACATCACACACCATGCATACAACCACCCCATACTACATACACACCAGCATAATACACACACCATGCATACATACACCACCATAATACATCCCCACCATACATACTACCACCCATGCTACTACAACCCCATACATACATACCCACCATACATACATCACCCCATACTACATACACACCATATACAACACACACCGAAAATACACAACCATGCATACATACACACACCATACATACATACACACACCTGCATACATACACACACCATGCTAATACACACACCATACATCATACACCCCATACATCTCACACCCATGCAAACCACACCCATGCAACCACACACCCCCTCATACTACACACACCATGCAAAATACTCCACACCATACATACAAACACCCATACATACATCAACACACACCAGCATACATACTAACCCCAAACCCATAATACATACACACACCATACATACATACCCATAATACTACATACACACCCATCATACATCCACCCATGCATAATACACACCCCATAACATGCACACCCCATGCTACATACCCCCCTCATACATACACACACAAATACATCACACACCATACATACATGCAACACCTGCATACTACCACCCCATACTCATACACACACCATACATACATCACCACCGCTACATACACCCCATGCATACATCACACCCCCTGCATACATACACACACCATGCATACATACCAAAACCTACATACATACAAAACCCCCAACTACATACACACACCATGCTACATCCCAAACCATACATACATGCACACCCCATACACCACCACCATGCATACATACACACACCATGCAACATCACACACCATCATACATACACACCCTGCAAAGAACACCATACTACATACACCACCATACAACTACCACCCATCATACAAAACCCACCATGCATACTACACACACCAGCATACATACCCACCATACATCATACACACACCATGCTAATACACCACCATACTACCCCCCCATACATACATACACACCTACTACATACATACACCATACTACAACACCACCATACAAAATACCCCCATAACATACATAAACCATACATAATACACACCCTACATACATACCCCAACATACATACTACACCTACATACTACACACACCATACAACTACCCCCCCTTAATCACACACCATAAAACATACACACACCATACATACTACACACACCATGCATACTACACACACCATACATCATACACACACCAGCATACACACCCATACATCAAAACACACCATACTACACACACCATACATACATACACCACACCTACATCACACACCATACAACATACACACACCATCATACATAAAACACCCATACATACTACACATACCAACATACATAACACCCTCTCACACACACACCTACATAATACACACCCTATACATACACACACCTGCATACATACACACCCATACATCCCTACACACACCTGCTACATACACCACCATACATACATACACACACCATACTACATACCCCAAAACACACCCCCTGCAACATACACACCCCCATGCATACATCACACACCATACATACATACACACCCCTGCATCATACACACACATCATACATACACACACCTACATACTAACCCCAGATCATACACACCATACATACAACACCACCATGCATCATACACACACCTTTACAACATAATCCACACCATACATACATACCCACCATACAACATTAATTTTTTTTTTCATCTAGCCTATAGCGCGTGTAGGCATGACCCCCAGGGGGGGGATGTGGGCTCTGGGGGTTACTTGAGGGCTGGAGGGTTTGGGCCCTCGCCCGTGGGGGCGCAGGCGGGATTTTTTTTTAAGTGCGCCAATAGGGCTCTTTTGCCCCCCCCCTGTGTCCTCCGTGCACGTGCAATCAAAGGGAGTGTTAATGGGAGGGCATTGGGTGTTCTTGGGCCACTCGTGGTAAAAATATTTTAAAAATTTATGGGGCCACTCGGGTTTGCTCGGGGTTTTGAGAATGCCACACGGTGAGCTAACCCCCTGCTGCCGCCTCCCCCCACCACACACACACACACACACACAACCCAACACCACACACACCATCAGTATTCACAAAAAACCTCACACCCAGACCTGCTAATTTATATTTATTTTTTTATTTTTTTTTTTTGTTTTGGGCCATAGCGCCTGTGGCTTATAAGGGCTTTAGATGTTTTGGGTTTAAAGCGCCCATTGGTGGCGCAGGCTGGATTTTTATAGGGACACCCTTGGTCTTGGTTTAGATCCCCTTTTTTTCTGACGTTTCTTTAAATTTTGGCTCACGCTGTCCCGGAGTTTTTTCGTCGCAAGCAACGGGAACGGGTTTTAACGCTGCGGGGTTTTTTTCATCACTCGAATGGATTTGACAGTTCTCCTTGTGGGACGTGAATCGGGACCTTCTGCTCCCCTACCAGGCTCTTGAAAGAGTTGCCCCCGGTAGGATTCAAACTCGGGACATTGAGCTCAGCACTCCAAGACGCTAACCGCTCGGCCACCGCCTCCCCTATCCTAGTGTATGTAAGGGTGTATTCCTATGTATAGCAATGATTAGTGTTAAGTATTACCGCCGTCCATAGTAGGTGTATAGTGACAGTATATTTGCTGCAGGGAATAAGTGTACATAGAGATTACACAAAATTCTTAATGATTTTATACATAGAATTATAAGTTATTGTGATTCTAAGCCCAATAAATACTTGTCATTCTTAAGTATGTTGTTGGGTTAATAAGACACACAACAAACTTAATTATATACAGCCAAATTCCCAACATCCGACCTCCAAACATCCGACTTGTCCAAACAACCGACTTTTTTCACCACCACATTGTGTCTTGTTTTGGCCATTTATTTTACTTAGTTTTTTTAAAGTTTATAGAAAACATTGATTTGTGGCTTTATTTATGCATGAATTTTACTTTGGCGTCTACCACTGGCTCGGCCTTCAAGAGCTGCATCTTTTATGTTATATACCATTTTGTCCTTACGTTTATAGTTACTGTGATATCCCAACATCCGACTATTCCAATTATCCGACCTACCTTCGGTCCCCCCAAGGTCGGATAATTAATACTCAGCTGTATGTGAGATTGTGATCTTATAAACTACTGTGTCCTTGTATGTATGTATGAATAACTACAACCCTGTGTCTTGTATCTACCTATCTACAGCCTGTGTATCATAACTGTGTCATAGCCTAAGTATAAACCCATCACTTTTTTATAATAAATTTCCAGTTTGACACCGATTTCACTTTGGTGGACGAAACAATTTTTTCTGGTGAGTTTTGATGTTTTGAATGAATCTGCTGACCGTTTGTGTCGCAAATCACTATTTCTTTGTGTGTGTTGTGTGTGATTTGCGACAAAAATGATTGAAAAACAAATTGAACCCAACTGAGTCTATACCTATAACCTTGACCTAAAAAACAAAACTGTGATTTGCGACTGAAACGGTTAGCAGATTAATTTAACCCCTTCACTGCGGCTGGTACAAATACGGTCTCTCAGCTATTTAAGGGTTCACTGCGGCTGGTACAAATACGGTCTCTCAGCTATTTAAGGGTTCACTGCGGCTGGTACATATAGGGTTTCTGTATTTAAACTGCGCGCTGAATGATATTATGGGTAAATATTCGCTGTGATAGGCTTGTATGGCAACAGTGTCAAGTGTTGCGATATAATATAACCTCTTTTTCTGCTTGCGTGAGTTAGTGTGACTAATAAGGTCAAGCGGTACAGTACGACGTGTTGACACTGCCGCGCCCTCTACTTCAATGGCGAGGCTAAATAGTCAAGATATTCAATATATTCTTGATGGATATAAAACAGAAGTATGAATGAATGAATGAATGTATGAATGAAGCATTTATGTACCAAAATAAGCTGTATTATGTTAAGTAGTAAGTAGTTTCATTGTGCGTCTGGCAGCACGGTCACGGCCCTGTTGCTGCACTTTGACGTAACTCTTCACTTAGCTGGTAGCCTCCACCAAGACCAAACATAGATTTTCTGGTATGGAATGAGCATCCTATTCATTTAGGCACTTTAAAATATGATCAATAATTATTTTATATTTTAATTAAACCTGCCGCAC
Organism: Chionoecetes opilio; assembly: GCA_016584305.1. NCBI lineage: Eukaryota > Metazoa > Arthropoda > Malacostraca > Decapoda > Majidae > Chionoecetes > Chionoecetes opilio. The sequence goes on along the minus strand of JACEEZ010014687.1, from coordinate 14,794 downwards.
AAGGGGGTAGGCCTATGAATTTGATATCCGCAGTGAAGGGGTTAAAACACCAAAACTCACCAGAAAAAAATAGTTTCGTCCACAAGAAGAATTCTGTGTCAAACTGGAATAATACGGCATTTTTTCCTCCAGACACTGGCCTCTGTGTTGTACCCTTCATACACCATTACTGACACTTGAGTACTTGAGGCGTACCACATGTTAATTTATCAATAATTGCAGATGTGGATGTTTTGAGTGACACGTCTGCACAAATAAATCCCAGAATATTTCCTCTTTCTAACCATTTGCACATTATTTCCTCTCTCTCTCTCTCTCTCTCTCTCTCTCTCTCTCTCTCTCTCTCTCTCTCTCCAACCAACATGTAGTGTCTAAGTTTTCAAAATACAGTAAAACCTCTCATATTCGGACTAATTGGGCCAAGGAGTGGTCCGAGTAATGCAAGGATCCGAATAGTGCAGGGATAAAAAAATAATAATAATAATAATTCTAGGTGAATACCGAACATTTCTAAGTCAAGCAAATATCAATCAACATAAAATAAATCTTGTAAATAAATGAATCTACAGTAAAAATACACACTACAGTACTGTACAGGTGTAGTGTACAGTAGTCAGTCCTATGTCTGGCAGCAGCAGTGACATGATGACGGAGATTTCCTTCTTGGTGTTGTCTGTGGGGCTGTGAGGACCCCTTCAGCGAGGCCACCGAGATGAGAAGGCCTGATACATCGCCCATGACGTCACACAATCTATTGCCCACCCGCTCTGGTCCCTGTACAAGTTTACCTATCTAATATATGTTTATCAGTATATACAGTCAATTAGTATGTTTATCAGTATATACAGTCAATCAGTATGTTTATCAGTATAAGATATACAGTCAAACCTCGATATAACGGACCTCGATGTAACGGACATCAGATATAACGGACTCCTTTTGCGTGACTTTTTTTTTTTTTTTTTTTTTTTTTTTGCATATTAGACCGCTTATCGCCGCTCGAATTGTCAACTCACCATTATTGTATTTTCTCATTTTACTTTGGAATGCTTGGATTTTAAGGAGTTTTGATGTATCACATATTAAGATATAATATTATAAGGAAGGAGCCTGTGTTGCTAGTGCTTTAGTGGTAGAAGGTGTGTATTGTTTAAAATAGTGACTATTAGTGTTATGGCGTGGCTGCTGCTACGTCTCCCTGTCACCTCAACACCCTAAATCACCCTTATCTAAGGTGACACGCAGTGCTACACTGACCTAAATAGTGACACGTGTATAGAACTGCACTTCACAACCATATAATATATATAATAATGAGCATTAGTCATGATAATAAGCAATACCTTTGTTGTTGTTGTTGGGGGTTTGATGGGGCCGTGTAGGCTGTGGTGCCACAGCCTCTAGTGCCCCGAAGGTGCAGTATGCAGATGGGTTAGCAGGTTAGATCCTGTGCAGTTGGCCCGATTTGTGTAGGAAGGTCCTGGTGTGTTTGAGAATTTTGAAGGGCCAAGCCGGGTCGGAAGCCCCCCCAGGGGGGTCGCTAGATTGGGCCTGCAGGAGGAGTGGGGATAGTGATTGGGGAGCGCCGTGGGGTGGGAGTGGACGAGGACTTTTGCGGGAAGGTTTTCAGGGGCCCGGGTATTGGGCCCAGGGGCAGTGGGGGTCAGCTGTATGCCCTTTTTTGTGTGGGTGGGCGTTGGGGGCGGGTGTGGCCCAAACCCGGAGCCCCTGGTGACTGCGGTGCCCAGGGCAGGGTGGGGAGTGGGTCCACCAGGGGTGTTTTTGTGTATGTCGTATACGTCCATTAAAAGGTACTGAAAGGCGTCAGTCATTTTCATTGTCCCAGTGTCGGTTGCTGTAGTTAAGGTTATCAGTGAATCGTAGGTCTGTGGTCATGTCTATGGGAAGGGGGGGAGTGGCCTCCGCTCCCGCCCTGTCGGCCACAGGTTGCCCCTGAAAAACCAATGTGGGGGGGAACCCCACTAAGGTGGATGACATGGCCAGAGGAGGAAAAGTAAGCAAGAGGTGGGGGATGTGAAAAAAAAGGGAAAGGGTGGTGATAGGGCGGTGCGTGGGAGAATTTTAGGGCTTGGGGGGAGTCAGTGAAGAGGTTTACAGCACAGGGGGGGCACGGTGGGCATATTTGATGCCCCCCTGATGGCAAAAAAGTTCTCCCGTCAGGATGGAGGCAGGGGTGCAACCCCCCCGGCGGTGCAAGTGACCTGGCCGGGTAAACGGGCCCGCACCTACAGACGGAGGGGCGGGCCCAAGGGGGAGCCGTGGTGTAAATGTGGAGGAGTTATTGAAACGGGTGTGTAGGGGGAGTAAAAAAAAAAAAACCTGCCCTGCCCCGGACAGCAGCCTTTGGGGACCATGGTGTGGGTTTGTGTGAAGGACAGAGAAATTAAGAAGGGGAAGGAAAAACCAAAGGGGCCCAGGGAAGGGGTCTTCCCCAGAGTGCAAAAGGGGGGAGTCACCCGGAAGAAGCAAAAAAGGAGGGGCTCGCCTACGAAGGGTGTTTTGGGCTTGATAACGGAAAAGGGGGCCATGAAGTGGTTCCCTACCGTGGGAGGAGGAGGGAGGGGAGGGCATGGCACTAGGGAGGGGGAATTTGGTGTAGGTGCGGAAAAGGGAGGGGGGAGCTCGGTTGACAGGGAGGGGAGGGAGATTCCCCTGAAGGGCTGTGACGGTGAGGACCTAAAGGCCCCAAAGCTTACGAGGGCATTATTCTGGATTACATCTAACTTGTGGAGGGGGGAAGGTGACCGCATCATAAACCCTACACCCGTAGCCCGCGGCTACGGATGAATGCTATAAAATGAAGGGGGGTATTCCTGTCCCCCCCCACTTGACCCCTGAAAGGGGACTTCTTAATTTTTAAGCCTCAAAGGCACGGGGTCACCGGGTACTGTATTGGCGGCCCCAGGTTGGGGGGGGCCACCCAAACAGAAAACCCAAAGGGAAAATTTTGTGCGGGGTTTTAAAGGGAAATTGGGACCCTTAAGGGTGCCATTGGGATTTTGGGGAATACGCCTTGGGTTTTAAAGCACAGAAGGCTGCTTCGGGGCCCTCACCGTCGGGCCCCCAACGGGAGGCCCATGAGTGGCGGCATCAACCCCCACGTTGAAGAGGGTCTTGACCCTCCTGGATATGGGACAGAGAAAATAGAGAGATGTCATCAGCATAGTGGTGCATGTTGCAGGGAGAGCAGGGAAACTGAAAGCAAATGTTGAAGGGACAGGACGGGGAGAACCCTTTTGGGCGCCTTTGGTGCCCCGGGTAAGACCGGAATGGTGTTTCCATCCCCAAAGGGAAAGGACCGGGAAGACAGGAAGGATTTCCCCCTTTGGGAGAGGGAGCCATGCAGTCCTGCGGGCAATTTTTCCCAATAGGCTTTGGGGGAGGTTTCAAAAGCTGCTTGGATTCAATAAAGGCTATTAGTGTATTGTTGGGGGAAAACCCTTTCCTGTATGTGGGCTCCACGGAGAGGCATCCAGGGTCCCCCGGTGAGGACGAAACCCAACATGTTTGATGGAAGAAGGTGTTTGGTTCCAAACCATGTAAAACCAAAACCGTACTTTTTTGTTTTTACTCCCTTAGAGTTAGAGAGAAGGCAAAAGGGGGCCCTATAGGAGGAAACCCAGAGGAGCCTTGCCGGGTTAAGAATGGGAATTGTGATGGCATGAGCCCACAAAGGGAACGTCCCCACGCCAGCGGGCTTTTAGGACGTCCGAGGAGGCAGCCAGAGCACCCGGGGGAGGCGGCAAAGAAACTCGTTTTCGGACGGCCCGGGTCCCCCCCCCTTTCCCCAGCGGACTGCTTGTAAAGCCGAGAAAGCTCCCTGGGGGTTTAGCATGCCTAATTGTTGGCCGGTTGTGAAAGGGGGTAATAATGGGGTCGGGTCTGGAGCCAGTGAGTGGAAGGGGGGAGGAAAGGCACTCTATTTTTTTCGGCTCAGGGACAGGAGGGCCCCCTTTTATTAGTTAACGGAAAGTGAAGGGGGCTGAGGGTGGACCATCTTCCTGAAAAAGGCCCGCCCAGGGGAACTGAGGGGGAGAGGACAGGGAACACAAAAGGAGGCCATGCGAATTTCTCATCAAAAATAACAGTTTTTCATCGGGGCCCCCCAATAAAAGGAAGCGACTACGGAGCAGGGAAAGGGGTTCTTACGCCACGCAGTAAAGGGGTGGCGTTTGGCCTAGGGCTCCGCCCCCTTCCGGGGGCCCCCAGGGGACCGGAAAAAGGGGGGGGGGGAAAATGATGGGTAAGTGGTGGGGGCCCCCGCCACCAGGGGGACCGTTAGGTATTGAATTATATCCGATAAGGAGGGTAATGGGAGGGTAATGATTTAATTCTGATTGAAAAAAAGCCCCAGTCTCCTCTGGTAAGGACCACGAGGTCGCGTGAAAGGGGGAGGGGTGGTGGGACGAAGGGAAGGAAACCAGGGAAATGGTCCCTCCCCGTAAAGGGCCCCGGGACAGTGGGAGGAGGAGGGGGCCATTCCCAGGCAGAGTCCAAAGGGGGAGGGGTTCCCCCGAAACTGGGTCATCCTGGTAGGGGGCCAGGGGGAGTAAGGAGGAAAAAAGAAGCACTGTCCGCCAGAAAGCTCGAGAGTGACCCGCCCCAGCGTTTCTCCGGCTCCTGGGGGGGGCCGGGTTCCCGAAAGGGCCTGATGGGCATTAAAAAACACCCTTATTAAAAACTGGGGAGGAAAACTAGAGAACAAGTGCTGGAATTCCTGAAGGGGATATCTAAAAAATGGGTTTTTAAAAAATAAACTGAAGGGGCCCTGAAACAAAGGAAATCACCCCCGGTGTCCAGGGCACCTCCCGGGAAGGATGATAGTGGAGGGCTAAAAAAGGGGGCGGGTGGGCCAGCAAAAAGCAGCCGCCTCCTGCCCCGCCCGTCCCCCCGGGGCCATCCTGTGGAAGCTATTGGGAAAGGAGGGGGGGAATGCGTCTGTGAGCCCGTCTCACAGACCAAAAAACTAGAGGAGTGTAGAAGGCGTGGTTTTAAAACTGGAAGTTTCCGTACAAGACCGGGGTTCCGAAATAATTTGGGGGGGGAGTAAAAGGCTCACCGCGTGATGAATAAGGGAAGGAAGGGGGCCTGGCAGGCCTCGAATAGGGGTCCCTGGGGTGGAACCTAAATAAGGAGTTTTAAAAATTTTAAATGCAATGGGTGCAATTCCCTTTTTGAAGGCTGGCCTGCAAGGCCCCAAACATGCTGACCTGAGAAGGAAAGGGGGCGCATGGTTAGCACTGCCCATGGGGCAGGGCTGTTGAGCTGCTGGGATTGGGCATGGCCTGGGTTGGGAGGCAGGGGAAGAAAAGTCGGGTGGGGGATTAGGTTAAGGGGGGAGGGGGAGGAAATACCCCCATATCCTCCCATAGGGGCCCCCCGGAGGGGAAAGGGGAACCCGTGTATATTTAATTGGGGTATGTTACGGTGCCCCGGGGGACGTTGGGGCCTTTGGGGGGTTTGGGGGAAGGGACCCACGAAGTGGGGGGACGGGGGGGGGTGGGCGAGCCCGCAGCCCGCGGACACATAAAAAGGAGGGCCATAGGATGGCAGGGGGGGAGGCCTTGGGTTAGGCGACAGGCAGGGGGGGCCCTGGAACAGGCTGCACGGAAGGTGGCGAGTAGGGGGGGGACGGCTCCCGTACAGGGGGCCCCTTGGCGGGAAAGGGCCCAGGGTGGATGCCCCTCAGCTTCCTCTTCACATCCGAGATGGAACAGGGGGGCTCATGGAAGGGGTTGCACCTGCATCGCCTGGAGGGAAGCCCGGGCCCTGCTTAAGGGGGGGCGGTGGTCATCCCACAAAAAAAAGGAGTACCCCGGCCGGGCACACCCCCCTCAAATAAAAAGCTGCAGTACTGCGCGGATTTCATGTTGCAGGGGGGCATTACCAGGCCAAAAAGGAGGCACGGGTCACCGGGGGACAGGGAGGGTGTGGGGCCACCCAGTACCCTGTTGTCTAAGGACCCGGGCTGGAAGGGGGGGCCCCCCAAACTTTACCCTGATAGCCGTTGGGCCCCCGACTCACCGTCCCGGAGGGAGTCGGGATCTAAGGGCACAACAATTAAAATGAAGGGGAGCCGTCAAGTACAGTCAGCCCCGCCGAACTCGTCATTCGTATTTTTGGGGAAACAGGGAAAATTCTCCCAACATGTAGGGCGGTCGTCGTCCATGCAAACCCCCACTTTACGGACCCCCCCCCAGCGTTTTGACAGATCTGGGGGGGGGGCAGGTTTCAAAGGGGGCCACCTCGAACTTAAAACCTCCCCCCCCGGGATGGGTTTGAGTCTAGACAAAATTTCTTTTTAAAAATGGAAACAAAAAACTGCCCTGGACCCTTTCCCGGGGTTATAAATGTCTGAGTCCCTCAGCTGACCCGACGATATGAGGCGATTAGGGGGGGAAGGGAGGGCAGGCGGTTCAGAAACAGAGAAAGGGGGGGTAAAAGACGCGTGGAGGGAGGCGTGATGGAGGCAAGGAGCTGCAAACTTGCAGGCCTTTTCAGGCAGGTGGGTCTCACCAGACGGAGGGGAAGGCGAGCGGGACCCCTTGGGGACAGTTTAAATGGGGTCCCATGTCCACGGCAAGCCGGCTGGCGGCCGTCGTCGTCAGGCGGCATCATCACGGGAATAGGGGAACCAGGGCACATACATACACCGTTACCACACAGCAGAATCAGGCACACAAACAACTTAGTGTAGTGTCGTGGTTAGTGAAGCGATAGTAGCGGTTATACTTTGGTGGAGGAGCTGGAGCACAACGTCTTATCACCACCACGGTAGCTCAAAGAGTCAGCAATACCTTTGGAAGCCACGGCTGAATCTGGCTCGTAGTAATTTGTTTACCTTTCACTAGAGCTTGAGCTTGACTAGCTAGCTACACGTTCTGGTTGTGTTTGTGATTATTTTTCATTTATTTCACGTGTAGGAGCAGACCAAATTCAGCATGTAGTGCCAGTCACTGTTTACCTCCCAACATAGCTACACAGTCTGGTTGTGTTTGTAATTATTTCTCATTTATTTCACAATTTTTCCGGTTTTTTCATAGATTTTTCCCACCGTGGGAAAATACCCTCGCTATAACGGACAATCGGCTATAACGGACTCCTCCTCCCCCCCTTTAGTCCGTTATATCGAGGTTTGACTGTACTGTTATCTTCGGAAATGTTTGTTCTATAAAATTATCAAATAAAAAACCATAAAACACATTGAAAAAATGCCATTATGAGACTCAAGAAATATGCATGAACTTAAACTCTTCTCCCATTTAATATTTTGCGAGCAAACATTTTACATGGCGAATATCAATAGAAGCGGAATTTCATTAGCTTTCCATTGATATATTAAGTTTTTCTGATCAATGAATTAGCAGCATGCATAAATTAGCGTTAACTAAATAAATAACATCATGATATCGGGTAATTTTTTCCCGATTGATATATTTATTTTAGTTAAAATGTATGTATGGTTCTAACTCATTTATCAGACAAAGAAGTATATCAATGGAAAGCTAATGAGATTCTGCTTCTATTGGTATTCTCCATGTAAAATGTTTTCTCGTAAAATATTAAATGGCGAAGAGTTTAAGTTCATGCATATTTCTTGAGAGTCTCATAATGGCACTGCCCGTAATCCAGTGGTGTGAAGCTGTCCAATTGGAAGCTCTACCGTGAACAACTGCCCAAAGTACTCAGCCCAACGAGCCATCTGCCCATCCATGTCCGATACGAGGCGCCCATCTGCTGCTCGAATAGCACTCGCCCAAGATGGAGACTTGGATCGAAGTTTCTTCAGGGCTCGGTAGGCGGGTCGGAGGTCTTTAGCGTTCAAATGACCCTCGACATCCTCAGCGAGACTCCTACATAAGAACATAAGAAAATAAGGAAGCTACAAGAAGCCGTGAGACCTACACGAGGTGGTTCCTGTAATGACATAATGACATGTTCCTCCTGACATACCTCTCCTTGTCTCTCCCCAGGAGGATTCTAGTCCAGCGTGACAGAGCCCTGTGCTGGTCTTGGTTCCCAGCAAGCCTGGCAGCGCGACACTCCTCGATTTTCTCTAGCGTCTCCATCGCGACAAAACCACGCCTTGACCTCAGGCGCTCCCCAATACACTCCTTGGCAGCCTGTAGAGTTTCACGTTTGAAGGTATCCCACAGTTCTACAGGGTCCTCGAGGGCACCGAGCACATCAAACCGATTTGAGACGGCCACTGCATACTCATGAGCACATGTCAAGTCCTTCAGCTTCTCAAGATGAAACACAGTATGGTTACCTCTTGAGATTCTTCTGGACTTGACATGAAGCTTATGTGTAGCAACAACAAGTCTGTGATCTGTTCCAAAGAACTCAGCACCCTGGTAAACCCTGCAGTTTGGGGAGGTGGTAGGAGAGTGGTTAGCGTCTCCGAGTGGCATTCTCGGTGACCCGAGTTCGATCCCTGAAGAAAACCAAACTCTTTCTGCACCATCGAGTGGCCTAAGAACACCCACATGCTGCCCATTAACTCTACCTATGATTGCGAGTGCATCGGAGGGCACTGGCGGGGCGGCATGAGCCTCTAATCACAGGCGTCACTATAAAAATCCTGCCTGCGCCACCACGGGCGAGGACCAACCATCACAGCCCTCAAGTGAACCTCCAGAGTCTACCATCTGAGCCCTGGGTCACCACTGCCTACAGCCACTATAGGCATAGATGTAAACAACAAAAAAAAGTAAAACAAAGTTCTGGAGGATCCTCCGATGAGTACTAACGAGGATGTGGTCGATCTCCTTAGCTACCCCTCCGGCATTACTATACCATGTCCAGCGGTGCAGCTCTGGTCTCTGATACCAAGAACCTGCAATTCTCAACCTTCTGGACCTCACAAAATTCGGGAAAGATCTTTTAATGTTCCTGGTACCGGAGCCATGGGGACCAACACATAACTCATAGCCATCTCTCACAGTGCTAGTATTAACAGTGAAGTCGCCCAAGACAATGAGTGTGTCCCGAGGAGGACACTGGTCTAATACAGAGTCGAGTTTGGCGTAGAACATCTCCTCCTCTTCAGTTTCACACACTTCGGTAGGAGTGAACACTGCAACAAGAGACATGAAACCCAGAGTGTGTTTCATTCTCACCCGTATCATACGCTCATCAACCAGAGTGACCTCAACAACAGATGGCTGCAGTTTGCTGGAGATGCCTATAGCTACTCCCCAGACATGTTCGCCATTGCTCATGTCGGACTAGTAGTAGGTGTAACCCCCACTGCTAGTCTCGCCACTGCTAGGCCTCCTCGTCTCAGAGAGTCCCACTATATCCACCCTCAGCCTAGTGAGCTTGCCCGATAGGAGAGGTAGTTGAAAAATTACTGTATTTTACGGCTTATAAGACGCACTTTTTCCCCCCCAAAATACCCTGAAAAACACTCATGTGTCTTCTAAGGCGAGTGTTGTAGGAAATTAGCTTAGGTAGCTCTTCATTTAGCCTCTTATATGATCTTCTACTTAAAAAAAACCCTCCCTTGCCTGCCTCCTGTGCCTCATCACGTATTGTTTGAATGTTCCTTTATGCGTGTAGTATTCATACATAACCTCAGTACTTACTTACCTGTTAAGAGTATTTATAATACCATAAGACTTTCAAATCAACTACCAATCTGTCTTTACCCTGTGATGTTTACAAGATACTAGCGGGAGTTATTCCGCCTCGATAGATTGGCATCAACAGCCATTGCGTGTATAACAAGGTTTGCTTTGATTGGGGCAAAGCAAACCTTGTTTTGTTCAATGCCTCAAAAAACCCAATTTCTTCACCCAGCTACTCGACAAAACCTACCAGATAACTATCCCCTCTTCTTCAATGACACTCAACTGTCTCCTTCTTCTACAATGAACATTCTAGGACTATCCTTTACTAAAAATCTGAACTGGAAATCTCGCATCTCATCTCTTGCTAAAACAGCTCCTAAGAAGTTAGGTGTGCTGTGGCATCTGCGTCCTTTTTTTTCTCCCTCCCAATTGCTTGCTCTCTACAGGGGCCTTATCCGCCCATGTATGGAGTATGTCTCACATGTTTGGGGAGGATCCACTCATACAACTCTCCTAAACAGGGTTGAGTCAAAAGCTTTTCGTCTCATCAACTCCCCTCCTCTGACTGACTGTCTTCAATCTTTAAATCACCGCCGCAATGTTGCTTCTCTTGCTATCTTCTACCGTTATTTTCATGCTCACTGCTCTTCTGAACTTGCTAACTGCATGCCTCGACCCCTTCCGCGGCCTCGCTGCACAAGACTTTCTACTCATTCTGATCCCTATTCTGTCCATCTTCCTAATGCAAGAGTTAATCAGTATCTTTACTCTTTCATCCCTTTCACTGGTAAACTCTGGAACTCACTTCCTGTTTCTATTTTTCCATTTTCCTAAGACTTAAATCTTTTCAAAAGCAGAGTAACAAGACACCTCCCGAACTAAATTGGCACACACCTCTTTTTTATTTTATTCTCTTACTGTCTTCTTTATAGGGACTGGCAACTAAGCGGGCTTTGTGTTACCCATTTTTGTTGTGCCCTTGGCCAGTCCTTTGTGATGTAAAAAAAAAAAAAAAAAAAAAATAATGAACTTGTTTGTTACATTAAATAAAAATTTAAACACAACCCTCGTTTTCCCGGACAATTAGGGGGGAGCACTGGTCCGGGAATCGCCACAGTCCGAGGCCATTACCCACCCCCGGACATTTATCCTATTCTAGTATTTACTGTCCGGCAACCGCCAATATCAACTACCCCGCCGCGGACTTTTACGTCACTGTGTTGTTGTTTTTAGGGCTGCGAGGATCCCTTGGGGAACACTATGAACCTTGGTGATGTCCTATGATGCTATCACAGGCGCTGTAGTTGACCTGTCTTCTGCAGGAAGGCAAATGTGAGGCAAATGACAGCGTGTTGCCGGGAGGGGTGGACGCCAGCCGCCATCAGCAGGGTAGGCAGGTCACAGGTGGCGACGTTCAGGGTGAGGAGTTGAGAGCGTAGCACTCAAAAGCGGGAGTGGAAGCGCGGACACTGCAGCAGAAAGTGTTCAATAGTCTCAGAGACGTTCCTGCACCAGGGGCAGTAGGGGTCAGGGGACTGACGGAGGCGGTGCAGGTGAACCGTGAGTGTCGTGTGCCCAAATGTAAACAATATGACCGCTGAGCATGCTGCCACATGACGGGAGGCTAGTCACCACCAGCAGGGTGGTTAATACAATACCACCGCTGAGCATGCTGCCACATGACGGGAGGCGAAGACACTGTCCAGGGGTGACAGGAGACGCTCGGACCGCCGGACAACTTTGTCGATTTACGGACTGGACCAGGTCCTTGTCCGGGACTCCGACATATCCCCGGAACTCGGATTTTGACCGGCAAATCCGATATCCGGGAAATGGAGGTCCGGGAAAACTAGGGTTGTGTACTTATGTACATGCACCATCACAAATACTACACACATACAGGAAAATTCAAACAACATGTGGTGAGGCACAGGAGGCAGGCAACGTAGTGAGGCACGGGAGGGCGTGAGAGGAGGTGTTTACACTCAGGACAACAAACTCAGCTGATCGCCAAGCAGGCACGCAGCTGCACACCGCCGTGGTCGGGTTTGTTTTCCCTCCCGCCGTCTGACCTGCGTGTAGCCTACATGCTCAGCCAGCCAACATGAAGATTTGCTTACAAGATGAATGATGATGTATGCTTCACATACAAGCTAGAAGATAGAAATGGCTGATGAGCAGTGGTGAATGAAGATAATGAATAGTGAGTGTGTTCTGGTGTGAGAATGACTGTATATCAGACAACAGTTTTGGTGTTTTTTTCTTTTTTTCCTTAGAAATTTCATTCCAAAATCAGGGTGTGTCTTCCAAGATGCAGCGTCTTATAAGCCGTAAAATACGGTAATAATTGTCTGAGAGGCTCAGAACCCTCCAGGAGCCCACACGTAGAACCCTCCGGAGGTTTATCCCAGGAGTGACTCAACAGTCAGACGCCGCCTCACCACAGCCCCGCCCACTCCCACAAAAAAAAATGGGCTCAAGGGCCCTCCCACATGCTTTAGAGTGCGAGATTCTCGAGAGCTTTGCCCTGCACTCGTCATAGGCAATACCCCTCTATAATTCGGCATTGGAGGGGTCTGCGTGGTCGGGTCCCCCGGCAAAACCGGGTCGAGGGTGTGGTTACCTCGCCCGTGGCTGTTGCCTCACCCCCGACCTCTACTTCACATTGTATTTGCGGCTAAGTTTGGGTTTTTACAGGGAGGGGGTGCAAGGCCGTCCCCAACCAATCTATTTCAGGGATTGGCCTTACTGCTCATCGTGGCCAATGACGCAATACCCCCTGTAGGGATTAGCCCCAGGCTGCCCACTATTTCACCCATAGCTGGGGCTGGATGGCCATTGACTTAATAGTGAGTTCATCTGCCCTTTACCCCTACGCGGCGGGTGACGTACTCATATATCCTGAGTAGGCTGGGCGAGCTGGGCGGGTGATGTACTGTACGTCGTTGAGATTTTGGCCCAATTTTGGTTTCTAAAGCAACCTCATTCTGTGTAGATATGAATTGTTCTGGTTATTCCTTTACGCGAGTAATTCTACTCACACAGGTACTCACCGTGAATTAGATGAGTAATGTCCAGTAACACGTTTCAATCACTCTGTTTCGTTGGAATATTAGTGGTGTCGTGAGGATGTAGAGAGAGACGCCAGGGTTGAGGTAGTTCGTATAATTAAGCTTAAAACGATACACTTGACGAAATATGTAGATACAGGAATCCCTGTTACAGTTTACAATCTCCGCCCGACACCCTGGCTCCAGTCCCGTCTGTCCTCTCTCGCTGGCAGACAAGCTCCGTGCCCTTGCCCAAGCAGTTGACAACTACTATGTTTATTTATCTACATATACCTCTGCTCCACTATTAAACATATAGTAATGAGCAAGTAGTTTCTACCATAGAATAAACTGATAACATTACTACTCTATATAAATATCTATGTTACCATCTATATATAAGAGATGAATAATAAGCTACGTGACATCTCTTATCTAACCTTGTCGGCTCTCTATCTTTGCTGATTTCTGCGTAACTGGGGAAGCCGGCACACTGAGTAACCACACCCATGTTTCTATCACCCATACCTATCACACCCATATCTATGCCTTAACAGAATCACACTACAAGGTTGAAGTTCCCAAAGTCCCCCAGGAAACACCCAAACTCGGCTATGGTTCCGGATTTTCCATAAACAACGGCAGAACACCCAAAACCCGGCGCGTAGTTGCCGGGTCGGCCACTGGGTGCCACCACACTAGGCCGCTGGGTGCCACCACACTAGGCCGCTGGGTTAGACCTGTTCAGAAAACAATTTTTTCCTATTTTTATACCCCCCTGCAAGGTTTCCCATGCTTTTTGACCTGGAAAAGCCGAAAATCACAACCATTTTGAGCTAAAATATCAGGAACCTTTGCCTCATTGGACCTCAAGATATTAAGCCCGCGACAGTAGAAAAGCGCCTAATTTTGCCTTCCGCCAGACTTTTTTTTTTCACCTGAGACTTTTGTTTACAATTGGGATAGAAACAACAAATTGGGTATCAAATTGGAAGCATTTTTTAATATTATTTTCTGAAAAAAAAAATCCAAGTAAACATTCAAGAAAAAAAAGACACATCATATCCAGAAAAAAAAGCAACATTTTCTGAAAATTTCATATAAATTTCATAAATATTACAATCTTGACATCAAAAAATGTGTGACAAAGACTCTAAAAACTATTTTCAAGTGGCAGAAAACTCTATTGTCTATGTCAGAAGGACACTTCACAGTCATTTTTTCAGAGTTTGCTTCTTGAAGCTATCAAATCGCTCACGGTTGTATTCCACAGTTTGAAGAAGGTACTGTTTTTGCTGAGAATCTGTGGTAATGATGTTTGCGAAATCAGTCCATCATCTTGAACTCCCCGCTCAGCAATGTCATTCACTACTTTTACATTGCTGACATATTCCAGGGCCTTGCTGTAGTCATCACTCCTTGGCCATGTCGCCACAGGTTGCAGAAGCCAGTCATACTCAATGCCAACAACAATGTTCATGTTTGCTGAGCAGCTGGAGTACGATGAAGAAACTGTTGTGAAGCTGGAACGCCTCAACCTCTTCCTAGGACTGTTCTATACACCCATGTGGATGTCATCTACACTTGCTGCAGATGCTCCTGCAAATGATCTGCAGTTCATGAAGGACATGATGAAGTTCAAGAGAACAGATCCAGAGATTGCTCAGGCAGTGCTACAAAACTTGAAAACCACAAGTGCTACCTGACACAGGAGGTTTGTGCCGTTCGCTCTCTTCGGTAGCAGACTCAGTGACAAGAGAAGCAGGACATTGCTGCCAAGCTGCACGCCACTGAGAAGCCAGATAGCTTCAGACGAGGGAAACCTATGTTCCTCAGGTTACAGCCAGGACGACTCTGGCTGATCTAGTTGGTCCAGAGTCATCTTCTGCTTGACACCCTTGGCATTGAGTATGACTGGCTTCTGCAACCTGTGGCGACATGGCCAGGAGTGATGACTACAGCAAGGCCCTGGAATATGTCAGCAATGTAAAAGTAGTGAATGACATTGCTGAGGGGGAGTCAAGATGATGACTGATTTCGCAAACATCATTACCACAGATTCTCAGCAAAAACAGTACTCTTCAACTGTGGAACAACTGGCGATTTGATAGCTTCAGAGCAACTCTGAAAATGACTGTGAGGTCCTTC
>JACEEZ010014686.1:0-19261 GCA_016584305.1 Chionoecetes opilio | reverse complement strand
TATCGGTCAGCACTCCCGTCAGCAGCCGTGTTGCCATGAGTGCGTGGTCTGGCTGGCCTCGCCACTATTATGCTGGCTGCTGTTGGTTGTTTAGGGCTGCGAGGATCCCTTGGGGAACACTATGAGCCCTGGTGATGTCCAATGATGCTATCACAGGCGTGGCAGCTGCCCTGTCTTGTGTCTTTCTCAGGAATCGCGCACTATTCAAGTATTTAACCCAAAGCAAAACAAGCGAACAATGACTGTCTATGATGCGCAATACTCTGCTCTTCACAACTCTTATTTTATTTGTCATGCTTCCTTAATTAATACTATACTTATTTCAAGAACCAATTAAGAAAAAAAAATTATTACTTACCGTATAATCCTTTGCCTTGCTCTGCACAGGGCACACTGCTTAGCCATGATAATGATGGATATTCTCTTCTCAGTATCTCTTTCTTCTCTGCAGCATGTCTAACCGAACCAAATCACATTTGCGCCAAATATTTATTTTAGCTTCATCAGTTTCAACTGAAGTAAATGTGGTAGGTTACTTGCAATATTTCGGAGGAGAAATGCCAAGCGTCGCAATATGAATAAATGCTTTCAAGAACAACCGTCGTTTTAAGACTTATAATATATTATCATGATCATTAGTGCATTGGTACAGAATCAGTGTTGTATTCCAAATATTTCACAAAGAGTAAATCTTTGATAAACAGAAGTAAGAATAGCCCGTGAACACGATAAAAGGCATTGACTAACCATTAGTCAATGCCTTTCTGACGAAGGCTTTGACTAACTTACGTTTTATGTGCACAGATGAGTTGACTGCGGCCTTGCACAACCGGCCAGACACCGCTCCCGGATCCGACCAAGTCACCTACTCTATGCTCTATCACCTCGGCCTCAAGGGCAAGACTGCCCTACTTGCACTCTGCAACCTCTCCTTTGCCACTGGAACGTTGCCTGCTTCCTGGAAAACTGCCACCATCCAGCCAATCCCCAAGCCCAAATACCCTGGAGCCATGAGACCGATTTCTCTGCTCAGCTGCCCCTCTAAGATCCTGGAGCGCCTGGTTCTGGTGCGTCTGAAGTGGCAGATTGGCGAGCTCCACCCCTCCCTTTTTGCTTACCAGGCGAACAATAGCACAACTACGTGCCTGATAACCCTTCTTGGTGCCCTGCGTTCCCGGTCAGGCCTTGTTATATTTTTAGGCCTCGAGAAGGTCTTTGAACTAGCAAATCCCTCTGTCATCCTAGAACTTCTCGCCATCAAGGGAGTGCGCGGCTGCCTTCTTCAATGGCTCTCTGACTTCCTCACAGATCGCTCAGCCCGGGTGTGCTTTCAAGGAAGGCTCTCAACACCTCGCCCGCACAGCCTAGGCACTCCTCAAGGCAGCTGTCTTAGCCCTTTCCTATTCAACATCCTCATGGAAGCGCTTTTCACCGTTAACTATGAGAGAGGAGTTCAGCTTCTCTGCTATGCTGACGATTGGGGCCCTCTTTTTTCCTGGGGGGGTGCCAATTTCAACAAAATATAAGCGGGCCTTAGACTCCCTCCAAAACGCCTGCACCTCTCGGGGCTCAAACTCAACCGGACAAAATCGCTATAGATTTTTGGGCCCAAACCCCTCCACCTTCCGGGCCCCACCCCAAGCTCGGTCGCACTGTCCTCAGTGGGCCCCCAAAAAAATCAATACCTTGGCTTTTGGGCCAAACTCAAAACTGTATTCACAACACATGTCCGCTATGTTCGAGAACGTGTAAAAGCACGCCCCAAAGGCTCTTCCCCTTCCTCTTTTCGCGGGGCAACGGTGCCCCCCTGCCAAACCCACCCCCCTTTTTAACATAGCCGCCATTCTTTTCTCTTACCCGATTACTGTGCCCCCTCCCTTCCCTGGCATCTCGGATCCCTCTCTTTCGGGCCCATAGAGGGGGCTCAAAATGATCCCAATGGGGGAAAAATCCTGAATGCTCCTCTTTGGGAAAACCGCACGCCCACCCTGCTCTCAGAATGGGGGACCCCCCACCCCCAGCCCACCGCATTTTACGCTAGAGCAGCATACCCTTTTGGCCAAGTACCTCAAAAACCCCCCCCAACTCCCTTTTGGGCGGCCCCCCTTTTCGAAAAAGGGGTTTCCCAAAGGTCCCCCGAATCCCCGCCCCGAGGGGACGGGGTTCCAGGGCCATGGCTGATCTCCCGGGAGCGTTTGGGGAGGGCTGATTTAAAATTTTTTTGTGATCCGGATCGGGCCGCCCCAGACCTTTTTTCGCCCCCTTTCCCTTGGGGCCCCCAAGACCCCCCCGGGGTTTTTTCCCCCGCCCTCCCCACCAAAAAAAAACAAAAACCTGCCTTCCCCGGGCCACGAGAGTCTAGCCAAAATTTACCCCTTTTTTAAAATCCTGTCACCCGTCCCCTACTTCACTGAGGGCTCTGCTGGTGAAAATGGCAAGTCCCTTTGTTCCCCTTTGGGTCTTTGGGTGCTCCCCAGCGATCACTTCGTCCCCGGGAAAATTTCCCCTCTGCATTCCAACGGAACTTGTTAATTGGCCAAACCGTGGCGCCAGGGGGAAAGGGACGTCAGCCAGCACCTGTAAAGGGAAAGAAAGCCCCGTTTTTTAAAACCCTCGTTGAAACGACGGGCTATGCCAACCACTACCTGGGGGTGCAGCCCTGAAAGCAGGACCTGCGGGGGCCCTGCGGGATGGATGTCAGGCCCAACCTAAAGGGGGAATAATTAAACCCCCAAGGACCATTGCCTCCCCGATAGGATGTGTGGTCCCTTCTCCGGAGGGGCCCCCCCGGCCAGGCTTGTGTTGCTTGTCCCGCTAAAACCCCCACCCCAAAGTGTCCCCAAGCGAAAACCCGTCGACATGCCTCTTGAAGGGGGTGGGGGGATATCCCCCCCGTGACCCGGGCGGGGCGCCTCCCCCCGCCCCTTGAGGGGGCCCCCACCCGTCCGGTACGGTGGAGTGTTGGCGCGGCCCCTGACAGGCTGGACCGGGGCCTTGGGGGAAAAAATTTTCCCCTGCGGACTTTAAAGACAGGGAGCCCCTGCGGTTTTCCCGGGTTGCCAGCGGATAATCCCCGAAAGGGGCGCTGTAAAACCCCCCCCCGTCGGGTGTGGCGGGCACCCCAGGGAAAACCCATCCGGGAGTGTTTAAGGGCCCCCCCAAAAGGGCCCCGGGGCAACTCACCCGCCGCCGGGTGCCCCAACTGCTTTCGGGGGGCACCACGTGGCCCCCCCGGGGCCTTGCCCTGGAAACGCCTGGGAAAAACTTCCTAAAGGGGAAAAATGCGCCCAAGGGGCCGGGTTTTTGGGCCCGGGGCCGCAAGGTTCCTTTTTTTGGCTCCGCCTTCCTAAAAAAAAAAGGCCGGCCATGGGGGGGTTCGGGGGCCTTTTGACCCCGGACCCCGGGGGGACTGGGGGAAAATTAGCAAAAGTCCCCCCAAAAATTGAAAACCCCCAAACCCCCCCCGGGGGTTTTTGGGGAAACCAAAACGAAGGCCCGGAAATACAGCGACAGAGGCAGAAAATGGAAGGTGAAAGGCGGAGGCACCCCATAGTCTAGGCAGGAGGCTGGGGGAACCCCTCCCCCTCCCCCCCGCCTAAATTCTCGCCGCCCAGGGCCCATGCCGTCACAGTTTTCGTTTTCCCAGCCATCTGCGGCCTCCCCCCCCCCTCCCCCACACCGGCCCCCGTGTAAACCCCTCCAGCCAGCCCCATCGCTTAAGCCACCCGAATTTAATGCCCACCCCCATGGGCGTCCCCTGTGCTTTCCCCGGCGACGCCCAGGGCCCACCCCCAAAAACTTTCTGGGCCCCGGAGTCACGCCCCCCTCCTCCCCCAAACCCAATGCCAATTACTCCCCCCCTTCCCGTCCGGACTGAAAAAAAATTGGGGGGATTCCCGGGGGATGCGGGGGCACGATTGAAGGCGTAGTTTTCCCCCCCCCCTTTTCTACCCCAGGCCCCCGGATGACGCCCCCAGGGACGGGGGGGGCCCTTGTGGCCTTCCTCGGGGCCAAAATTGAAAGGGTTTTTGCTTTTCCTTTGGGCCCCCCTTCCTCACTCACAAACATTTCCTTAATCACCCCGTCCCCCCTTCCCTTCCCCCCCCCACAAAACCCAGCCCCCCCCGGGTCTGTTCCCCGGTAAGATAAATCACGAGCTAAAGTGAAGAGAAAGTAAATGGGGAGGCACCCGTGACCCCCCCCCCCCGCCCCCCCCCGGGCAGGCTCAAGGTGCCCCAAGGAACTTTAAAGGGGCCCCCGTGGAAAGGAAAACCTGAGGCCCTCCAGGCCATAGTGGGGGAGGACCTTGACCTTTTTTCCCCTGCGGGAAAAACCGCTAAAAACCCCCGGAGCATTTTGAGGGAAAAGATAGCGGGTATACACGGTGTAAACCCCAATTATGTGGCGAGGATGGGCGTCGGGCTGTTTTGGTACGGGACGCACGCTCTCCCGCACGTCGGTTGAGGCCCCCCGGGGACTGGGGCGGGGGGCGTGGGGGTTTGGGCCGTCCCCGCTGGAGCTTCCGGGCCTCCCACTGACGGTAAACGTGTACACCCGGGCTGGGGAGGCAATGGAGCCGAGGGGGTTGCTCCCCCCTCCCCCAAAACAGTGGGCCCCCCCTGGGGGGGTGGCGACTTAACCCCCACCCCCCCGATGCGGGCAGTTTTGTCCCCACCCCCCCAACCGTGGGGGGTCCCCCCCCCCCCCCCCCGGTGTTGGAGGAGGTGCCGGAAATTGCCCCTCCAAAACCCCGGGGACCCCCACCCCCGCCCGGGGGTGGCAGGTGGCCCTCACCTTGATCCCCATTGAGGGCCCCGGGACCCCCTCCGGGCAGGCCCAAACCCCCACTTTGACCAGCCACCACATGCGGGTCGCCACAAAAACTGCAGGTCACCCCGGCCCCCGTGCCACACTCCCCGCCGCGGTGGAATTTTAAAGCGGGCGGATGGGCATTTTTTTCAGGCCACCCTACCCCAAAGTGGTGGGCCACCTACGGGGCCCCCGGGAAAGGAAATCGGGGCCCAGCGTGAAAGCAAAAAACTGAATTTGGGCCCTTTGGAGAGGGCGGCGGGGCAGCCTTTTACCCCCGGAAGGTCCCCGCCCCCGGTCGCGGGTAAAAACCAGAACTGGTGGTTTTTAAAACCCAAGGAGGTGGGGGAAACAGAACCACTGGTTAACATCCACGGAAGTTTTTTACAGCGGCGGCCAACACCCAACAATCTGGAGCTGCTGCTGGGGTTGTGAGGCACGCTCGGGGGTCACGGGGCGGGTTCGGGGGGCCAAAGGCTCGAATGGGGGCGCAGGTTTTTAACCCCCACACCAAGCTGGCCGAGCTGTGGGGCAAGGTGAGGGCCCGCCTCCCCGGGAAAGGAAACCCCCCCGCCCTCCCCGCCCACCCCCAGCCGTTACAGGGGGCCGAGCGGCCTGGTGGGGGAGTTTTTCTCGAGGGGTAGCAGCCCACCAACTCCCCGCCCCTTTTTCCCCGCGGCTGCAGGTTCAGCTTCAAACCCGTGCGCGAAAGGGTGTCATCGGGCCGCTCGCCCGCCCCGACGCCAATGATTTGGGCCCCTTCCCCCTTTTGGGAAAACTGGTAAGGGCCAGGAAGGGACGGGACACCGTTCCCGGGGGTTTATGGCGTCACCTCTCGATGCTGGCCCACGCTGTTTGGGGGCCCGGGGAAACCGGCACTACTGGCCCTGATCAACTCCTTCCCGGCTGGGGGGGCCCCTTGCCCTCGGCGTGGAAGGAGGGCCCCACCCAGGGCCCTCCCTAAGCCCAGGGAAACCCCCCAAGCCCCGCCCAACTCCCTATGACTGCCCCGGCCAAGGGCGGCCGGGGGAGGGTGGTTTCTGACCCGCCTCCGGGGGCGCCTGAGAGAACCCCCCCCCCAAAATCTTCGGCTTCCCCCCACGGGGGTGGGCACCTCCAAAAGGGGTCCCGGCCCCCCCTGGCCCAAAACGAAAACCAAACCCCGCGGGCGCCCCTCTTCCTTGACCTGGAGAAGGCGTTTGAGCTGGCCAAGCCCACGCCATCCCGGGCCCCGCTGGTTTCGGCGGGGGGTGCGGGCCCGACTCCTCGCCCGGATTGAGGGTTTTCCCTGGCACCCCCGCGCCAGGGTCAGGTTCCAGGGGGGCAAATCCCCGCTTTAAAAGGGGGGGTGGAAGAACGGGCCCCCGCAGGGCGGGGTCCTAAGCCCCCCCCTTTTCAACCCCTGATGGACAGCTTTGGGCGGGCCCGCCGTTTTTCCCGGGGGGGGCACGGCCCCCTTCTCCCTACGGGCCCAAAGCGGTCCTGGTCGTCATGGCCGGGGTGACCGGGTGTTCTGACTCAGCAAGCCCTTTACCCGGTCCCGGGGGTTTCAAAATGCAAGAACTGGGTTTTCAAATATCGGCCCGAGGGAAATCCAAGGCCATGGGGGTTCAAAGGGCCCCTGCCCCCCCCGGCCCCTCCTCTACAGAACAGGGGTCAGGCTGGCTTGGACCCCCGCCTTCCCTACCTTTGGAAAAGTGGCTTGACCGGGGCCTAAATTCACTACTCAGGTCCCGATCTGAGGGAGAGGGCCCGAGACCCCCGGGTCAAAAGTCCCTGAGGGCCATGACGAGGAAAACACGCCGGGGCCACGTCCCTCAGTGCCCCCGCGCCCTTCTACGGCACACTGTTCGCGCCCTTTTTAGACTACAGCGCCCCGTAATTGTTCGTTTAAACCGTCACTTTACAGAGGAAGTTAGAGGTCCTTCAGAACCCAGCTTTGAGGACCCCGTGGGGGCAAACCCCGCTTGGGGAAAAAAACCGCGTAAAGGGAGGCGGAAGGGACGGTTGGTGCCCCTTTGCCACCAGGGTTTCAAAAGACCGGCCGTCGGGGGCCAAGTCCTCTGCCAGGCAAAGGATCCCGTCCCCGCGGGACAGGCTTTCAGGGTCCTTTCCACAGGAGCAGCGTGACCCTATAGCCGGGGGAACACCTTTGCAAAAGGGTGGGGAGACGCCGCCATCCCCCCCTCCTCCCCGGCCCAACCCCCGCCCGTGGACGGACCCGACCCCCCCCTTTTCAACACGTCGCCTCCGCCAACCCCAAGTGGCCAAGCAGGGTCAAGGGCTGCCACAGCCCTCTGCCCCCCCAGGTGATTTTTCGCCACACTGCCGGCCCCCGAAGGCGTTTTTGCACGCGGGGGAGCTGGGCAGCACGCCCTGCAGGCGGTTTGGGGCACCCCCAATGTTTCCCCGCAGCCCTCCCCCCTGCGGCGGTGGCGCACGCCAAAGTTCCCAGCAGCGTCGCGGCGCTATTACTACACCGGGCGGCTCCGTTGACCCCGGGAGAGGCCTGAAAGGGGGCTGCGGGTTTGGGTTCGGGCGGTTTAGGTGCCCGTCCCGGAGGGGGAAAACCCGACCCTTGGGGTTTCCCCGCTGCAGACGGACCCGGTTTGGGGATAGAGCGCGCCCTACAAACAAAGCCCCGGGCCGACAGGAGGAGGTTGTGGGAAAATTTCCCCAAAACCCACTCTTGTCTTTCCCCGCCGGGCCTACGGCAGCCCCCCCCCAACCGATGGGGCACCGTGGGAACTCACCACCGCCAATTCCCGGGCCACATCCAGGGCCTCGCCGCGCAGGGGCGCCCCGTAAGGTTCAAACTGGGTGCCCAAAACCCCATAGGCGTCCCTGGCAACGAGGCGGCCCATGAGGCGGCCCGGGGGGGCCACCAGACATCCAGCGGTGGCCTTGACTGTCTTTAACCCCCGCATCCAAGGGGCCAAGGTTAAATGGCCCGGGCGCGCTTTCCGCTGTGCCCAGGCAAAAATATCGCCAGCTTTGGGGCAGACATCGAGGGGAGCAGCCCGGCACAAACAACCACGAAAAAAAAAAAAACGACCCCTTTGCCCCCCCCAGAAAGCTTTTTTTCCCCAGCCGATAGGGCGTTCTAACCCACTTGGCTTTTTCTAAGTAACCTTGGAGGGGGCTGAGGGACGGGTTTTAGGGGCGGCCCCCGGGCCCCGTCCTGTTTCCCCCACTGTCCCGTCCTGTCCCGTCCTGACCCCAGCACTGTCCTCTATGACCCCCCATCCCCACCCCCTACCCGCTTTCCTGTCCCCCTACAGAGCGGCCTCAGGGCAGTGCGTCGGCCCGGAAAAACGCGGCCGGGCCCCGTTTTGGCAGTTTCAGAAAAATCTGCACCTGCTGCTGGAGGTGGCCCCGTGGGGCCCCCCCCCCCGATGAACACAAGGACGGAAGGGGACCTCACGCCCCGCCCAACCCCCGGGGAAACCCGACTGGGCTGCGGGTACAGCGGCGGGCTGATGCCCGCTCATTTATTTCTGGTTTTTTGTGTATGTATGTGTTGTGTTGTATGTGCATTGTATATGTATAAAGTATATAAATTTTGTAATAGATGAAATAAAAAAAAAAAAAAAAAAAAAAAAAGCAAGGGCAGGCAGCATGCAAAAAGCCACACAGCGCCGGAAGTTACCTTTCCCCCCCTCCCCCGTTTCGCCCAATAAAAACCTTCTTCAACCCAGGCTCTTCAGGCCTCCCCAAAATTTTTCTCAACGACGCTAAAGGAGCATGGCTCCGTTTTGCCACATGGGGGAAATCACAGCCACCCCCCAAAAACGCCCAAACCCCCACCTTTCCCCGGGTTTACCAACCCCTGTAAATAATGCGGGCCTACAAGGCTTTGGGTTCCATTGCTCCACCCAAATTTCTTGGTTTTATGCCCCTGCCCCCCGTCCTCACTGTTTTTGCAGGACAAAAAAAATCCCCTTGAGCACTACCGCTCCCCCTGCCCAGCCTAACCACCCTTTCTTAGCCATCTGATCCCCGGCTCCCCAGAGCCTTTAATTTTGTACGGGCCCGTGTCGTTGCCTCCTCACCTTTTCATACGCCCCGCTAACCTTGTTTCCTCCTCCCCCTCCCCCCCTTTTAAAATTTTAAAAAACCGAACACTCCCGACGGGCTTTCAATTTTGCCCGGGTTTTTCTCTTAAGGAAAGCAATAGGAAAAAAAATCCTTGCGCCTCGCTTTCCCGCCCACTCCCTCAATAGTAATAGTGGGCCCCCAACTAATAGGCGGCAGGTACTGTAGGTGTGTGGGGTATATATATAAAATTTTTAAAATTTTAATATAAATTTTATATATATATTAATATATATAAAACTATGGCCCTTTGCGGGGTAATTGTTTTATTCACCCTGGTCCCTTTTCCCCCCGGGGAGTCCGACTCGCGATCGCCAGTTTCAAACCCCCCCCGGGCGAAATTTGGACTCAGGGTTAAACCGGGTCTTTTGGGGAATGCTGGGGCCTTCCCCACCACACACCCCCATCCCCCTCTCAAGGAGGACAGTTCGCCCGAATTTGTCAGTAGAAAAATCGACGTGAATGAGTGGGGCCGGGAATCGAACACGGAAAAACAGAATGGTGCCGGATGTCAAAAACCCTGGGTTTGTTCGGGTGGGTGTGTGTGTAAGGTGGGGTGTGTGTGTGTGTGTTTTTGTTGTTTTGGGGTGTGTGTTGTGGGGTTTGTTGTGTGGTGTGTGTGTGTGTGTGTAACTGCTGGTTGTGGTGTGACGGTGTTGTTTTTCCCAGTAAAAACAACTCAAACGGAAAAATTTTTTTCATCTAAAAACTGGGCTCAAAGACTACCAAAAAAATAAATTTTTTAGATCGGCCCCATGTTAAGGGCATTTTTTTGAAGCGGTTTTATGAAAAAAAAGCGTCCCCCGGATGACTAACCTAAAAGTGGCCGCTTCAACCATCACGGGCCCAACCCAACATGTCGGGGGGGAAAAAGTTAGGTGTTTGGGGAAAAAGGTTTAGAGAACTGTTGTCATTACTGTTTTGGCAGGGGTGAAAACTAAAAAATTGGCTTTGGACAAAAAAGGACCCACAGGTCGGGTAGCATGGAGAAAAAGGCTGTAAGTAAGGGAAATAAATGAGTTTTCAAACTATACGAAATGAACGATATAAAGGAACCATAGCCCTTTTCTTTCCTTTTTTTAGGAATTCATTTTCATAATTACATTTTATTTAGCAATAACTTTAATGTTCAAGTACACAAGGCACACACAAGAATGACCGTAAAAGGATTTAGTAAATTTAAAACATTTTGTATTCCATATCTGCGGCACTTCAAAACCAAAGGGGAGCATATTGTGATAAATGGCCACAAAAAACGAGGGCAGTCGATTTTCAGCTTCTTGCAATAGCTTCTGCTTTTGCGTGGACCCCCCCACAAAGATGGACTCAAGAGCAATGAGGCGGGGAGGCAAGGGCCCAGGGTTAGCGTTTTTAACGGTGAGCTGAGGTCACGAGTTCGAATCCCCCCGGGGGGGAAGCTCTTCCATCGTAAAGTGGGCCGAGATACCCCATGTTTCCCATAAAATTAACCCTTGACTGGACCACAAGTGGCGGAAAGGGGACCAGGGACAGAATGAGAATCGAAACAAAACCCTCAGAGAAAACCCTCAAGGTGTCACTACAAAATCAAACCCGCGCCCACGGGGAAGGACCAAAACCCCCTCAGCCCCCAAGGAAGGAACTAATAGTAAGGCCCATATGCTCCCAAAGTAAAAAAAAAAAAAAATATATTATATATATATATATATATATATAAAATAAAATGGGCAGACGATTTTCTTAGGGAGTTCGTTGTGTGGGCATTTGGCATTTTGTATTTTCTTTTTTAAGTTTTCTTTATTTTGTAACTGGGCCTATTCTCTTTTTCAAAAGGTTTTTTGAGCCCGTAGAGGTCATCATTTCGCCCCGATCGCGACTTCGAGTCAGAAAAGTCTCGAAGTCGCGATCTGAAACGGAGCCCCGAGAATTTAAAAAAAAAGGAAAAATTGAATTTTAAGATTTTTTTCTTTGGGCTTTAAGCGTCGAGACAATTGGATCGTTTTCCGCAAAAGTACTTTCCCCCGACTCCAATGACTTGGTCAATCCAGACATTGAGTTGCAGGACACTTCGTAACCCACCCCAGGTAGTGACAACCGGGTCGCATATTGATTCCCCAACTCTATGCGAGTAGAGTTGGGGTTTCCGCGGTTTCCGCTTGAAGACGCTTGGCGTAGCTCCGAAAACTAACCATAGGTTTTTTTCGAAAATACCCTCATTGTGATCCACACAAAGTTACGTATAAATGGTTTAGGAAACCTAACCTAAACCTAACCGTAACCTAACGTAACCTAACCTGACGTGTTTTAAGGAGTAAACGCGACCATACTGTTTCCAGAAAACGGTAATATGCAAACTGACCAACTGTTCCAGCAAAGCAATGTTAGATTTATCAAATGGGTTCAACACGCAGATTCCTTCCAGTATTGTAGTACATCAGTTCTCGTGCAGAAAAACGTCTTAACCCGGGAACCCTAACCTTGGGGAATGTTGCTTATTACTAACCTCGGGTGAAATATACCTAATATTTAGTAGGATGAAATAAACACCATTTCTAATCATTTTTCATTAAATCAGGCAATGCAGTGAAAAAATATAACTATAACTTTATTTGCTGTAAAAACTTAACCTAAACTGACATTTTATTACTGAGGTAGGACTGTAGAAAACAACAGAAAAAAGTATTTGTTTTCTTTACTTTTGTAATATAAATTCCAGAGACAGGTTACTAGTGATTATAATGACTTTTTACTTATCAATCACACTCTTGGGTCCCTTCAGCCTCGTACTGGACCACCAATGCCCCCACGGCCTCATTCATCGATTAATATGCATGTATATAATCGGCACTGGCACTACTATGTTGTTCCTAACGGCGGGTGAAATTCACCCAAAATAGACTCCAGAGCTAACACAAATATAGACACGGGAGAAAACAAACACCTCTCACTGCAAAGTCCTGACACGCACTGAGGACTTCTGGGAGGGACAGACTCCTATCTCCACGCACCACGTGAGAGTCACGCAACAACGGCGTGTTGGGTGAAAAACACCCATGGATAGGGCTCCCGGTTAAGCTACAACAAAATAGTCCGAGCAAAAAACACGATGAATTTATTGCATTTAATTATTTTGAGAATAGTGATAAAACAAAAGTAAAAATATACGGTAAATGGTTTACTGGTGAGTGATAATTTTCGCAATGGATACCGCCGCTACTCTAAAAGTACTGCTTAGCTAACCTCTGATAAAGCAAGCAAATGATCGATCAATGCTCAGGCAACCCCCAATAGAGATTACATCAGGCATAAACAGGCGCAGTCTCATCACCCCTTTACCACCTACATAACTTATTGCCAGACAGGTAAAACGACTACTATTATTATAGCCGTATAGCACCATCACATCCATCGATCCTATACGGGGAAGAAACTATCATATAATCATCACTGGAATGCAGGCAGGCCTCATGATATGTACAAAATCTCAATAAAACAGTGTTGATGTGCCATGTGAGGGAGAATTTAATGATGCGGCAGGAATGGCGCAATAATACTCACCACCCTGAACAGTGTTTCCCTTTAAATTGCGTGATTCCCGACCCATCACTTGTGCGTTAAGCTTATTAATGGCCCATATCAGACGCTGTAAACCTGGCGGGCGATGACGAATCTTGTGGCGGCTCATCTATCGGTAAGGCAGCAGGGGCAGGGGATGGGGCCGAGAGGAAGACGGAAGGCACCGACACAAGGAAATGGCACGTACTTTTCGGGTACGATTAAAGGTTGCCAAGAAGCATTACTTGTACAAATAATACTCGTTTATCGATGAAACTATTTTAGTTGGTGAGAAATTGTTGCAATGTTTAAATGACACACGAATAAATAAAATAGAGGTCTCAAATACTATATTATATAGAGAAAATGCGGGATTTCTCACCATGGTGTGAAAATACCTTCAGGCAACTCTTGCGCTACAGAGGAAAAACAACGTCGTCAAACGCAAGAGAACGCTGTACATCTTTTTTACCACATGTCTCTTACCGGGGGTGGAGGGGGTGCTGCAGACTTGTCATTGAAATTTCCGAGTCCTCTCTGTCCATATCCCTTAGTGTCTCAGATACAAAAGAGAGAGTAGCTGCAGCCTGCACTCTAAGGACAAATCCTCTTACTCTCACACTTCACTTCATGCACCTTACATCCCTACACTTTCTTCACCCAAGATGTTCTAAATGGCTTCAAACAACCCTGCCTCTGAGTCCCTAACTGGGGAGGGGCCACAATATCCCAGGTTAGACCGTCTTCATGGTGACGACTCGAGGTGTCTTGATACTTCCTCTAACTCTATAAACTTCTGCAACATTCGCGGTCTTAGATCTAACTTTCAATAAGTGTAACATCACCTCTCCTTCTCTAGACCTCATTTTCTTTTCCTCACCGAAACCCAGTGTCTGTGAGCACTAGCTGACATCAGTCCTTTTTTATGTCTCCTCTTACTCTCTCTATCCTCATTTTCAATCCAAAGCTGGCTGTTGCGTATATATGTGCGCAGCGACATCACTTGCTCTCGTGCCCACGGTCTTGAATCTTCCGAATTTTCTACCATCTGACTTCGACTTCAATGTCACTCTCATACTAAATTTATCTGTGCTGTATATCTCTCACCTAACTCCTCAGACTATGTAAAATTCTCGACTATTTAACATCAAATGACAAAAGTGGAGCACATCTCATCTCATTTCCTTTAGCAGAAATCTCCATTCTTGAGGATTTCAATGTTCACCACCAGCATTGGCAATCATCTTCTTTCACTGACCAGCCTGGTGAACAAACCTACAAGTTTCTATCCTTCCAAGACCGAGAGCAGCTGGTGCAGCAGCTGGTGCAGCAGCCAACTGGTGCAGCAGCAGCTGGTGCAGCTGGTGCCACCGTATTCCTGACCGCCTTGGAGACCACGCCCAACATTCTTAACCTTTTCCGAACTACTAACCCTTCTATTTATTCTGTGAAACTTTTTCTCTCCTTGAGCTTCTCCGATCACAATCTTATTTCTGTAACCTCCTATCGCTCAGGCGCCGCCTCGGGACCCACCTAAGCGGAGGTGCTTCTGGCATTTCAACTCAACTAAGTGGGAAGACCTAAGGCAGTACTACTCTAAATTTTCCATGGAATTATTATTGCTTCCATGTCAGAGACTCTTGTGTAGAACGCAAACCGAGGTCATAGTCTCTGGCATGGAGGCATAGATTCCACACAACTTTCTCTAATCCTAAAGCCGTCAACCTTGGTTTAACTGTGCTAAGTGTGCTTGTTCTGTCTGTCCAAGATAGAGACGCCACTCACAGACGGTACCGTAACCATCCATCTCCTGAAACTCATGCCCTATATATTCTGCCCTTAATCATGCCATTTTTTTCTTCAACTTACAAAAAATTCCTTCATTCATAGAAATTTCTATTTTTTCCTGAATCAAACTAATTTTGTGACTTCTTGCATCTAGCTAATAATATCTCTACAATTTTTTTCTTCATCTTTCCCTCCTATGCTTCACCCAGATGGCTCCACAGCTGTCTCATCTAATATACTATAGGAGTAGCCGTGTGTCTGTCTGTCTGTCTGTCTGTCCTGTCTGTTTGGGTAGCCGAAACTGTAAATTCAATTTTGATGAGAGTAGGCTCTAACAATCGCAAATAAATCGTAGGTGGTAAGTCGACTCCATGGTGATTGAATAATTTTGAAGGGGGGGTTTGGGCTAAAAACACTTTTAGGAGTATAAGATTACAGGAAAAACTCTACGGAAAACGTCTTGCCTATTCCATAAACTGAGTAGGACTATTGGAGTTACCGTTTGTGTGCGTGTGAGTGTGTGTGTTGGAATCACATGGAACACAAAGGGTTGGAATCACACGGAACGTGGTCTACCCCGAGGCACTTGACCAGTGACCAACGACAGCAACAACACGATTGGAGCTTGCAATCACATGTTGTCTAATATATACTACTACTACAAACATCAATAGATGGGTCCGAAGGGCCACAAAGACTGTCTTATATACTATAGGAGTAGCCGTGTGTTTGTCTGTCTGTCTGTCTGTCTGTTTTGGGTAGCCGAAACTGTATTTTTTTTTTTTTTTTTTTTCCATCACAAAGAACTGGCCAAGGGCACAACAAAAATGGGTAACACAAAGCCTGCTTAGTTGCTAGTCCTATAAAGAAGACAGTAAGAGAATAAAATAAAAAAAGGGGTGAGCCAATTTAGTTCGGGAGGTGTCTTGTTACTCCTCTTTTGAAAAAGATTTAAGTCATAGGAAAGTGGAAAAATAGAAACAGGAAGAGAGTTCCAGAGTTTACCAGTGAAAGGGATGAAAGAGTAAAGATACTGATTAACTCTTGCATTAGGAAGATGGACAGAATAGGGATGAGAATGAGTAGAAAGTCTCGTGCAGCGAGGCCGCGGGAGGGGGGGAGGCATGCAGTTAGCAAGTTCAGAAGAGTCGTGAGCATGAAAATAACGGTAGAAGAGAACAAGAGAAGCAACATTGCGGCGGTGATTTAAAGATTGAAGACAGTCAGTCAGAGGAGAGGAGTTGATGAGACGAAAAGCTTTTGACTCAACCCTGTTAAGGAGAGCTGTATGAGTGGATCCTCCCCAAACATGTGAGACATACTCCATACATGGGCGGATAAGGCCCCTGTAGAGAGCAAGCAATTGGGAGGAAGAAAAAAAAGGACGCAGACGCCACAGGGCACCTAACTTCTTAGAAGCTGTTTTAGCAAGAGATGAGATGTGAGATTTCCAGTTCAGATTTTTAGTAAAGGATAGTGCTAGAATGTTCATTGTAGAAGAAGGAGACAGTTGAGTGTCATTGAAGAAGAGGGGATAGTTATCTGGTAGGTTTTGTCGAGTAGATAGGTGAAGAAATTGGGTTTTTGAGGCATTGAACAAAACAAGGTTTGCTTTGCCCCAATCAAAAATTAAGAAAGATCAGAAGTTAGGCGCTCGGTGGCATCTCTCCGTAAATCACTTAGTTCCTGTTGAGTTGGACGTCTAATAAACGACGTTGAAAAATGCAGGGTAGAATCATCAGCGTAGGAGTGAATAGGGCTTTGAGTTAGACTTAGAATATCATTAATGAATAATAGAAAGAGAGTGGGTGATAAGACAGAACCCTGGGGAACACCACTATTGATAGATTTGGGAAAAGAACAATGTCCGTCTACAGTAGCTGCAATATAACTATTTGAAAGGAAACTTAAGAAGAAAGTACAGAGAGAAGGATATAAACCGAATAAGGGTAGTTTGGAAGTTAAAGATTTGTGCCAGACTCTATCAAAAAGCTTTTGATATGTCAAGGGCAACAGCAAAAGTTTCACCGAAACCCCTAAAGGAGGATGACCAAGATTCAGTTAGGAAAGCTAGAAGATCGCCAGTAGATCGCCCTTTACGGAAAACCGTACTGACGATCAGATAGAAGATTGTGAGCAGATAGATGCTTAAGAATCTTCTTATTAAGTATAGAATTCAAAAGCTTTAGAAAGGCAGGAAGTCAAAGCTATAGGACGTAGTGTGAAGGATTAGAACGGTCACCCTTCTTAGGAACAGGTTGGAAGTGAGCAAACTTCCAGCAAGAAGGAAAGGTGGAAGTAGATAGACAAAGACGGAAAAGTTTGACCAGGCAAGTTGCAAGCACAGAAGCACAGTTTTTGAGAACAATAGGAGGGACTCCGTCAGGACCGTAAGCCTTCCGAGGATCTAGGTCAGAAAGGGCAAAGAAAACATCATTCCGAAGGATCTTAATGACAGGCATAATATAGTCAGAGGGTGGAGGAGAAGGAGGAACAAGCCCTTCATCAACCAGAGTGGAATTTTTAACAAAGGTTTGAGCGAAAAGTTCAGCTTTAGAAGTAGATGAGACAGCTGTGGAGCCATCTGGGTGAAGCATAGGAGGGAAAGATGAAGAAGAAAAATTGTTAGAGATGTTATTAGCTAGATGCCAGAAGTCACGAGAGGAATTTGATTCAGAAAGATTTTGACATTTTCTATGAATGAAAGAGTTTTTGGTAAGTTGAAGTAAAGATTTGGCATGATTATGGGCAGAAATATAAAGGGCATGAGTTTCAGCAGATGGATGCTTACGGTACCGTTTGTGAGCCACCTCTCTATCTCGGACAGCATGAGAACAAGCAGAGTTAAACCAAGGTTGACGGGCTTTAGGATTAGAGAAAGTGTGTGGAATGTACGCCTCCATGCCAGAGACTATGACCTCAGTTATGCGCTCTGCACAAAGAGATGGGTCTTTGACATGGAAGCAGTAATCATTCCATGGAAAATCAGAGTAGTGCTGCCTTAGGTCTTCCCACTTAGCTGAGTTGAAGTGCCAGAAGCACCTCCGCTTAGGTGGGTCCCGAGACGGTACCGGAGCGATAGGACAGGTTACAGAAATAAGATTGTGATCGGAGGAACCCAACGGAGAGAATAGTTTCACAGAGTAAGCAGAAGGGTTAGTAGTTAGGAAAATATCAAGAATGTTTGGCGTGCCTCCAAGGCGGTCAGGAATACGGGTAGGATGCTGCCTCAGCTGCTCTAGGTCTTGGAGGATAGAAAAGTTGTAGGCTTGTTCACCAGGTTGGTCAGTGAAAGAAGATGATAGCCAAAGCTGGTGGTGAAGATTGAAGTCCCCAAGAATGGAAATTTCTGCTAAAGGTAAATGAGATGAGATGAGCTCCACTTTTGATGTTAAATAGTCGAAGAATTTTACATAGTCAGAGGAGTTAGGTGAGAGATATACAGCACAGATAAATTTAGTAAGAGAGTGACATTGAAGTCGAAGCCAGATGGTAGAAAATTCGGAAGATTCAAGGCCGTGGGCACGAGAGCAAGTGATGTCATTGCGCACATATACGCAACAGCCAGCTTTGGATTGAAAATGAGAATAGAGACAGTAAGAGGAGACAGAAAAAGGTCTGCTGTCAGTGCTCAACAAACGAGTTTCGGTGAGGAAAAGAAGAGGAGGTTTAGAGGAGGAGAGATGATGTTCAACAGAGATAAAGTTAGATCTAAGGCCGCGAATGTTGCAGAAGTTTAAGGAGAGAAGGTTAGAAGAAGTATCAAGACACCTCGAGTCGTCATCTTGAAGACTGTCTGACCTGGGGATATTTCTGGTCCCCTCCCCAGTTAGGGACTCAGAGGCATAATTAACAGGCATAATAAAATTTTGAGTGAAGATAGTGTAGGGATGTAAGTGCATGTAGTGTAATGTGAGTAGTAAGAGGAATTGTCTTTAGAGTGCAGCTGCAGCTACTCTCTTGTGTATCTGAGACACTAACCCTTCACTGCGGATATCAAATTCATAGGCTACCCCCTGTGCGGCAGGTTTAATTAAATAAAAAATAATTACTTATCATATTTAAGGTGTCTAAATGAATAGGATGCACATTCCATACCAGAAAATCTATGTTTCGTCTTGGTGGAGGCTACCAGCTAAGTGAGGAGTTGCGTCAGAGTGCAGCAACAGGGCCGTGACTGTGCTGCCAGGCGCACAATGAAACACTTACTACTCAATATAATACAACTTATTTGGTACATAAATGTTTCATTCATTCATGCATTCATTCATTCATGCTTTGTTTTATTACATCAATAATATGCTGAACATTTTGACTATTTAGCCTCGCCATGAAGTTGAGGGCGCGGCAGCGTCAACACGTCGTACTGTACCGCTTGACCTTATTAGTCATACTACTCATCAAGCAGAAATTGAGGTTCTATTGTATCGCAACACTTGACACTGTTGCCATACAAGCCTATCCAGTGAATATTTACCAACAATATCATTGAGCGCGGAGTTGAAAAAAGAAACCCTATTGTACCAGCCGCAGTGAACCCTTAGATAGCTGAGAGACCGTATTTGTACCAGCCGCAGTGAAGGGCTAGGGATATGGAAAGAGAGGACACGGGAGATTTCATGATAAGTCTGCAGCACCCTCAACTCCCGCAAGTACCTCCCCGGGAGTATTTCACCATGGCGGCAGGTGTCTGACGCCTACTCCCTAAAAAGTAGGGAGTAGGCAGCGATATTTTGCTAATATCTGCGATACTGCGATATTTTGATGAGAGAGCCAAAATATCGCAAATAAATTGTAGGTGGTAAGCGCTTGGTCTCATGTCATTGAATCATTTTGAAGGGGATTTTGGGCTAAAAACACTTAAAAGTATTAGATTACAGGAAGTAACTCTGCGTAACGCTTGCCGCATTTCACTTACTCCGTAGACTCATGTACTTACCGTTTGTGTGTGTGTGTATGTGGTGTGTGTGCATGCATGAGGTGGTGTGTGTGTGAGTGCTTTCGTGGTGCGTGTGTTTTTTTGGGTTGTGTGGGG
>JACEEZ010014685.1:330000-338122 GCA_016584305.1 Chionoecetes opilio | reverse complement strand
CCCCCCCTTAAACCCCCAACCCAATAAACACTCCCTTTCAACACCACCTAAAACCACCACCAACACCCCCTAAACACCACCTTAAACACCCCATCAAACACCATCAACCCAACAATAGCCTTTTTTAATTTCAGGAAAAAAAGTAAATAACTTTTAAAACCCTGAAGTCCTCTTTTAACCTATAAGCTAAAACCCCCAAAGGGTAAAGGGATTGAGTACCAAGGTATAATATCATCTAAATCCCCCTTTAGAGGGTATTCCTAGGTATAAAAAGGTATAAAAGGGGGTATTCCTAGTGTCTAAAAGAAAACCCATAGGGTATATTAAACTAGTATCCCCCTTTACTTTATACCCTTAAAGGGGTATAACATATACTTTAAACCCTTTTAAGGGTATTATAAGTATATGTTATACCCTTTTAAAAGGGTTAATGAAAAGGGGTTATCATAGTTCTTAAATCCCCCTTGGGTATGCTTTTCCAGTGGGAATACCCCTTGTATACCCTTTCTATCCTTTAAATTTTTTTACAGTGTAGGCATCATACATACATACAATAATAATAATTGGAGAAAGATTCTGCATGGTTTTGTCGTTACTAGGATACAACACATTATTTGCTGTGGTCAGGTGAAAAGACTAGGTTTTCTTATGATTTAAAATATCACACATAGATTTTATAAAAACCAAAATTACATGCATAGAATCAAAAGATAGCGGAAAAAAAAGCAGGGGAAAATCTAAAAATGGCAGTAAGGAATAGCATGCATGAAAAACATATATTTGCTTTTATCTCCCAGCTCTTTTCCCGTCTGTCTCATAACCCTTTTCAGAGGGATCCTACCAAGAAACCCAATGGTAAGGCGGTCCCCCCACGAGACGGACGAGTGTTGCGTCCCCGTGCAGTGTCGGCACGCGGAAGTAAGGGGGGCGGTTTAATGCGAAAAAACGGTATTTTAATTTGGCCCCCCAAAAAAGAAACAAAAAAATTCAAGAAAAATATGAAAACCGTCAAAAAAGAACCGCAAATCTGTTAAATAGAAAATCTGAATAAGAGTTTGTCTAAAAGGAAAAAAAAATGTTATGTAGGGATAGTCAGGGAAGGAGTAAATATTTTATATCTTTATACCAAAAGTGCAGGGGATATCAGGGGCGTAGCTATGGGGGGGCATGGGGGGGCACGTCCCCCCCCAGGTGACCCCCCCCCCACGGCCCAGGGCTGCCGATATTATAAGCTCAAAAACCCACCAGCCACCATGATCGATTTAGAATATCCCTTCTATGTGCATCAGAGGGGGCCTTGTTCCTAGTGCCCCCTAGGTGTCCCCCCATTGATAGGTACCTATCTACCCCACAGCAAACAAAGCCCCCTTCTTTAACAAAACAAAAACTACAAAAAAAAAAGAAAAAAAAGATGATTCCTACCCACAATCCTCTGCGACGCTTTTAATAGTTCGAAGCACAACAAACCCCTATCAATATAAGCCTTAAAAAACATCCCTAAAAAACCCCAACCTTACTTCACTTTACGGACATTTAAACTTAGATAACGTTACGGTCAAAAATTTTTGGGGAAAAACGTCACTGTTAAGGGGGGGGGAAGGAAAAAGGGAAAGGTTTGTTTTGGAAGCATGTTGAGTCCTGATATTGCGTCACGAGAAACAGTCGAGAGCGGCCGGCGATGGGACAGGAGTGTGTGTACTTGCGGCAGCGGGGAGGGGGAAGGGGGGGGTTTTTGGCCAGAAACGCCTTATTTTGTGTTTTTCTTTATTTTGAGCGAACTAAGTAAGAGAGAAAGGAAGGGGGGAGGATGGGAGGAGGAGAGTGAAGGAATGAGTGGCGGATCTGGGGGGTGTGGCGGTGACCAGTCACCCTGAAATCTCATTCCCCATCCCAAAAACCGAGTCAGGGGTTTATAAAAACTAAACCCTTCTTTTTGGGGGTTTTTGCCATGGCCACCCACACTAGTTCTGTGCCCAACCTTGGCCACCCCAGTCCCCCATGCCCGGCGGCGCCACTTGGCAGTCTGGGGGGGAGGGGGGGGGAGGAAGCTTACGGGGTATTTGAGATTTTTTAGTCCTTCCTGAAGTAAGGGCTTTTCCCCTCTTTATTTTTCACCCCCCCCCATCGGGTCCCCCCCCATTGAGAGATACCAACTACGCCCCCGGGTTATATATTGCTATGATAATTTCCGGGTAGAAAAAACATGCATGGGAAATAAAAAAAATTACTTTTTTCATTAATAAGTAAGTGGGGGAAATTGGGTGTGGCATACCGGGGGAAGGGAAAACCTTAAATTTTGTTATCTTGTTACGGGAGAAAAGGACCCAAATTTTTTCCTTCCCTCCTTTCTTATAAGGTAACGTGCATTTTTAAAATAACTGTTTCTTGTTGATGATGTTGCAGTTAGACCTTTCCGGAAAAATGGGTCATTTTTTTCAAAGTGTTAATTTTAAAATCATTTGTGTACTTTATGCCTTACAACTGTTTTTTTTCTTTTTCCCTTTGTCATTGCCACCAAGGGAGGAATGCATAAACGTGGTTGGGCCCCGCCGTTGTCCCCGGCATGGGGGCCCCAAAGGAAGTCCCCGCAGGAGGAGGGGGCGGCGGGGAAACCCTGACCCTGGTCGCTGTCATGGGGCCCTTCTGGGCAATGCTTCCGATGTTTTGATGGCGTGCCCCAGGTTGGTATCTCTCCCTCTCTGGTTTTTGATTTTTCCCATGTTTAAAAATATTTGAGGAAATATGGTCACAAATTTTTGGGTCTTGGGGCTTCTAGTGGTCTGTTTTTTTCTATGAATACGTCAAAACCCCTCTTCTCTCTCTTCTCCCCTCTCTCTCCTTTTCTCTTCCTCTCTCTCTTCTCTCTCTCTCCTCTTCTTCTCTCTCTCTCTCTCTCTCTCTCTCTCTCTCTCTCTCTCTCTCTCTCTCTTTTCTCTCTCTCTCTCTCTCTTCTCTCTCTCTCTCTCTCCCCTTTCTCCTCTCTCTTCTCTCTTCATATAAAAAAAGTAAGACTCAAACTACTAATTTACAAGTATATATTCCCCTTCCCAAGACCCGATCCGTGCCCGCAAGGGGGGCGTGCATTAAGAAAAGCACCCACAGGGCCGGGGGACGTGTTCTACAACCCGTGTGCCCATCGCTGCACCGCAAAAACAAAACCCCGGGTGGGTGTGGGTGAGTGTTGTCTGACATGTAAACTCCACGGGCTTCCTTTCATTTAAAGGGAGTGTGCTATGGGACGGCAAAGAGCAAGGGGGCTTATAAGGTACCTTTTGACACAACAAAGTACGGGAAATCTTATGAACAAAACTCCCCCCCTATCTTCTTCTTCTTCTTATACCAACAAGCTTGGGACATGGGGGGGAAAACCGGAGTTTTTTTGGGTTGGGGGAGCACTACATAAGGGAAAAATGGCCCCCCCCAAAAAATCCCTAAAAATAGGAAAATTCCCCAGTTCTAGACTTTTTCGGGGAAATTTTGGCCCCGATAAAATCAATGAACTAGGGAAATTTCCCCTATTTTAGGGGTATTTTGTGGAGGTGAGCCCCATATTTAAAGGGTGACAAAAATCTAAGACCTAACCTAGCACCCCTTTCCCCGGGGCCCCCCGTGCTGTGCACTAACCTAACCCAAAATTAATTAACCCGCCCTAACTAACCACCGACCTGCCTAAAACCCAACCTAACCTAACCTAACCCCTCTCTACCAAACCAACGGGGCTCCCCCCTAGGTTTACCTACTACTTGTTTTTCGCCCTCTTTCTCAAACTCGTCGTCCATTTCGATCTCGATGGACCTAGTTTTTTCAAAAACCCGAAATTTTAAAATCGGCCTAAAATTATTTAAAATCGTAGTTCTTCTCACAGCTATACTACTCTACTAACTACACTACACTACTACTACTACTACTATACTACACTACTATACTACCCCACTACCATAAGTATACTAAAATTTCCCCTATTTATTAAACAAAACGTGTAGTATTACTTTTTTTTTTTCATAACATATACTTTTCATTAAAAAGTGTGGGGGTCGATTGTAAAATTTGAAACTTTATTAGGGGGTCGATGAGCTGAAGAGTTTGGGGAACCCCCCGTTTTAAACAGGGGTAGAAGGGGGGGGGGGTTACATCGACCCTTTTGTAACATTTTGTGTAGGTAAGCAGAAGTTTAAAGCTGTTCATGTGTATAAATTTTTATGGTATTTGGGTTAGCTATTTCGATATCGATTAATATTAGCTAAAATACCTTTAGGATTCTCTCTTTAGGTCCGATTTCCATTTTTTTTCCTGATGGTTTACCTTCAAAAAACTTTAAATTTTTAATGGTTATTTTTCGAGTTTTTTAGAAAATGTGTCATTGCAAATGAGTAAGAAGAAAACTCACAGTATATTATCAAGCAAATTTTCTTAAAGTTTTGCTGTAAGGTGAACACCTGTATACCTTTAAGCAAGTGCAGATGCCTACTGTGAAACTTCTTAAAAATTACTTTTCACGCCCTTTAAAAAGCCACTTTTTCTTTTTTCCCTTGGAGATGTTGTGGGCCCGATGAAGTGTGTGTCCACCTCTGCCTGCCCTACATGGGCAAACACTCAAAAACTAACCAAATCCCCCGGGAATCACCGGCTGTTCCCCAATGTGTACTTGCAACTATGGTAAAGTCCTGCCTGACCTGGTGGGCCCCGGCCCCCCTTCCCCCCCTTTGACCTGCAGTTGCCCCGAAAACGCCGTCTCGTGACCCTGCCCGGGGGGACCCGCTGCCGGGGGCGGCCCCGGGCCCCGCACTCTGTGGAAATGAGTTTTCCCGAAGGTTTTGTTGCTTCTACAATCTTGCCTCTCAAATTTATTTTTTGCTTTCAGGGGCACTTTAATTTTTTTTATTTGGGTTGAAAAGAAACCCTTTTTTTTACAGCAGCTTTTTTGTTTACAGTATTTCTTTTGGGGTGCCAAGTGGCCTCTCAAATCTTTGGGCCGTTCTTCCCATTCTTTCTCTCTTGGCTAGCTCTAATATGTATCAGAATATTTCCTTTAGGACACAATAATGGCAAAGCACAGCCTCACCAACAAACAGACCACATCACATCATAATCTTGACTCTCACAAGGATGGACACATTGTCAGTCACCAGGCAGGCAGGGAAGACTGGATGGTGAGCATAAAATACATGTATAGTCATGTATTATGTACTCAGCTGCTTATTACTACATTACATAACCAGATTAGTATGTCATAATTCTCTCATGACATACTAATCTGGTTATGTAATGTAGTAATAAGCAGCTGGGCATATAATACATGACTCTATGTACTTTGTGTCACCACCAGATGTGGGGCCGCCAACAGGTCAGCCTCAGTAACACAGCCATGCAACACACACCAGGATGGAGGCCATTATATGTATGTACAGTTCCCGGGGAGGCAGAGGGGGTGTTAACTACTACTACATTTTATATCTTGCCACTGCCACCGCTTTCTTTGGCTCAGGTGTGTGTGCCGCCTCGTCACCTCTGTTTATACACTGTTTATAGTGTGCTGCTCGCTCCCTCTACTTGTGTGTTATTGTTACCGTCAATAACACTATAGTCGCCACCACTAATGTCGCCTGGCGCCATATATTACAAATTCAAGCATCACTACAGACTTGCATGTGCCCTGAAGAGGCATGTACAGTAGTTTAAATGATGCACCTGTCTTTAGTGGCACATACAAGTCTGTACTGATGCTAAAAAAGCCTAAAATTCGTAATATATGGCGCCTGGCGACATTAGTGTAGTGGCGACTATAGTGTTATTGACGGTAGCAGTAATCAGCTGTAACTTATTATTACTCTGTTATTATGGAGCATCATATTCAGGCTCATAATTGTCACCAGTGAATATTTAGAGAGCTTGTGTAACTATTTTTCTTTCCCGTGTATTGGAGCAGCACGCCCTGCAGCTTATAGTACACTAGCCGCAAAGCCGCCCTCCGGGCGGACTTTTTGGCTAGCTCCTGCGGAGGGCTATTGGTGGGCCTTCGGCCCACCACCTGTGTTTGGTGGGCCTTCGGCCCACCAAACATGGACTCTCCAGATAGCCCCTTCTAACTTTCCTGAAATCATGGATGTAGAAATGTATGTATTCCCCCCACCCCCCACCCATTCACTCACCCATTACCCATCACCCCCCACCCATTCACTCACCCATTACCCATTCACTCACCCATTACCCATCACCACACACCCGTTCACTCACCCATTACCCATCACCACACACCCATTCACTCACCCATTACCCATCACCCCCCACCCATTCACTCACCCATTACCCATCACCACACACCCATTACCCATCACCCCCCACCCCTTCACTCACCCATTACCCATCGCCCTCCACCCATTACCCATCACCCCCCACCCATTCACTCACCCATTACCCATCACCACACACCCATTCACTCACCCATTACTCATCACCACACACCCATTCACTCACCCATTACCCATCACCACACACCCATTCACTCACCC
Source organism: Chionoecetes opilio (assembly GCA_016584305.1). NCBI lineage: Eukaryota > Metazoa > Arthropoda > Malacostraca > Decapoda > Majidae > Chionoecetes > Chionoecetes opilio. Next base: position 331,613 of record JACEEZ010014685.1, on the reverse strand, counting down.
ATTACCCATCACCACACACCCATTCACTCACCCATTACCCATCACCCCCCACCCATTACCCATCGTCCTCCACCCATTCACTCACCCATTACCCATCACCCCCCACCCATTCACTCACCCATTACCCATCACCACCCACCCATTCACTCACCCATTACCCATCACCACACACCCATTACCCATCACCCCCCACCCATTACCCATCACCACACACCCATTACCCATCACCCCCCACCCATTACCCATCACCACACACCCATTCACCTACCCATTACCCATCACCCCCCACCCATTACCATCACCACACACCCATTCACTCACCCATTACCCATCACCCCCCACCCATTCACTCACCCATTACCCATCACCACACACCCATTACCCATCACCCCCCACCCATTCACTCACCCATTACCCATCACCACACACCCATTCACTCACCCATTACCCATCACCAAACACCCATTACCCATCACCCCCCACCTATTCCCTCACCCCCCACCCATTCACTCACCCATCACCCCACACCCATTACCCCACCCATTCACTCACCCATTACCCTACATCAAGGCTTCCTCAATTCTCGCAACCCACTTATGTTTTCACAATTCTCGCTAATAGGCTGCTAAAAAAAATATAAAAAAAATTGATCGGATCATCTCATAAGTGGGCTTATGACCTTCCCCTGGTCAACCTGATTCCAAAAATGTGCCATATGAGGTGTTTGCGCCACGGGGGGCGGAACCTATACCACACACACACACACACACACAGACAGACAGACAGACAGACACACTTTCGCTTATATTATTATAGAAGAACGGTGATGACAATTCAACAAAATATTACGTTACACTGTGCACGGATTAATGGTAATGGTTCTTCACAAAATTCATAAGAATCTTTATCTGTCGAGTGGTTTGATCTGAAAATTTATTTACATTACACAAAAATTTATCCTTTTTTTCACTTGTGTATGAATAAAATTTTGTTAAAGTTATGATCATTTGTAATAATATTTTAGTATTTTGAATTCTAGTGTCCAGCATAGGATTATGCTCGTGAAATAAAGTCTTTTTTGTGTAGGTATTACCTGTGTATAGATGTCAACATATATCTAATAAGGAGACTCGGGAATAAACTTTGGCACTGAATCTTTCAGATGAGCAGATCCGTGACCCCCACATTGCCTCGCTGGACGCCAGGACCATCCACCTGATCTTCTCCACTCCATCTCTCCACCAAGGCCTTCCAGGAGAACGCTTCCTCAGATACACAAATGTCCCTGTGTAAGAACATGATCTTTACAGTTTACCATATTTTGTCCATACCATATATATAATACCATTGGCATACCATGCCATGGTTTTGCCGGGGGGCCCGACCATGCAGACCCCTCCAATGCCAACGCAGGGGGGAGGTTTGCCTATGAGGAGAGCGGGGCAAAGTCCTCGGAACACATTTTTTTCTTATGTGGGTGGCCTGGGCGGTGCAGAGGCAACACCTGCCCATCAAATCACTCCTACGATAGGATCCATACGCTCCTACCGAGGTGTGTGAAACTGAAGAGGAGATGTTCTACGCCAAACTTGCCTGTATTAGACCAGCGTCCT
>JACEEZ010014685.1:300000-315000 GCA_016584305.1 Chionoecetes opilio | reverse complement strand
AGTAGTAGTAGTAGTATAGTAGTAGTAGTAGTAGTAGTAGTTGATAGTATCTGCAAGTCATCAGATACAATATAGTAAATGGTAGTTAGTAATAGTGTATTGTGCATGATCAGTAAGGGATAATAGAGAGAGTAGTATATGTAGTTGAATACTATTTATTTTAGTTTAGTACTAGTAGTAGTAATTTGTAGGATATAGTATAGTGATAATTGATTGAAATGCGAAGTTCATAACTTTTGGCGAGTAATTATATCTTCTAATATTTATTTTTGCAATATTTCTCATCATCTGGCTCTTTCAAGCCGGTAATCTTTTTCTTTCTATCTTTTTCTCGCTGTTTGGATACTATCTTTTTTCTTTCTTCTCTTTGTTGATTTTGTTCATTACGCATTTTTTGTCTATTGTCTGTCTGAATTTGTCTGGCTGTTTTTCATATTATTTCCTCTCCTGCTCATCTGAAAAAATTTGTATCTGAAATCGTCTTTATACTTTTGGAGTTATTTATTTGTCTCTCTCTCTTCTCTCTCTCTCTCTCTCTCTCTCTCTCTCTCTCTCTCTCTCTCTCTCTCTCTCTCTCAACCCCTCTCTCTATATGTAGGATTATATTTCCAAAGCCTCTCGACCTAGTTACTCATGTCTCTCTTCCTTATCATACACACACACACACACACACACACAGACACACACACACACACACACACACACACACAGACACACACATACACACACACACACACACTGCTCTTCCCTTGTTAACCTTCTATCATCTTATTATCTTTAACGCACTCTTTCCATCATCTGTCTCTTTCTAATCTACACTTTACTCGACCTTCAAAAAAACCTTACCTTTTATTTCCATGTTTTGCCCCTTTTCCTCTTATCTCCCATGTTCCATTTTCATGCCGTATTTAATTCCTTCATCAATTCATCTACCTTATTTGCTACCTTATATTACCGTCTTTATGTTAATTGTTATTCACTATGCTAAGTAACTTCTATATTAGGCAGCAGTATTTATTTATTTATTATTTAGCAGTATTTATTTATGTATTTACAACACCATCAACCCAGCCCATCATTACTACTATAACTAATTTGTTCAGTATGGGTCAGTAGTAATAGTAGTAATAGTAGTAGTAGTAGTAGTAATAGTAGTAGTAGTAGTAGTAGTAGTAGTAGTAGTAGTAGTAGTTAGTAGTAGTAGTAGTGGTAGTAGTAGTAGTAGTAGTAGTAGTAGTAGTAGTAGTAGTAGTAGTATATAGTATTAGTAGTTAGTAGTAGTAGTAGTAGTAGTAGTTAGTAGTAGTATAGTAGTAGTAGTAGTAGTAAGTAGTAGTAGTATCGTAGTAGTAGTGTAGGTAGTAGTAAGTATGTATTTGTTAGTATAGTTCTTGTATTATTATTATTATATTATTATTTATAGTATATATATTATTATTATTATATATATATATATATTTTTTTTTGTATATTAGTTATAATAGTAGTAGTAGGTGTAGTATAGTAGTATAGAGTAGTGTGTGTAGTAGTGTATATATATATAGTATAGTAGAGTAGTAGTAGTCGCGTAGTAGAGTAGTAGTAGTCCGTAGTAGAGTAGTAGTAGTGCGTAGTAGAGTAGTAGTAGTCCGTAGTAGAGTAGTAGTAGTCCGTAGTAGAGTAGTAGTAGTCCGTAGTAGAGTAGTAGTAGTCCGTAGTAGAGTAGTAGTAGTCCGTAGTAGAGTAGTAGTAGTCCGTAGTAGAGTAGTAGTAGTCCGTAGTAGAGTAGTAGTAGTCCGTAGTAGAGTAGTAGTAGTCCGTAGTAGAGTAGTAGTAGTCCGTAGTAGAGTAGTAGTAGTCCGTAGTAGAGTAGTAGTAGTCCGTAGTAGAGTAGTAGTAGTGCGTAGTAGAGTAGTAGTAGTGCGTAGTAGAGTAGTAGTAGTCCGTAGTAGAGTAGTAGTAGTCCGTAGTAGAGTAGTAGTAGTCCGTAGTAGAGTAGTAGTAGTGCGTAGTAGATTAGTAGTAGTGCGTAGTAGAGTAGTTAGTAGTAAGTAGATTAGAGTAGTAGTAGTCCGTAGTAGAGTAGTAGTAGTCCGTAGTAGAGTAGTAGTAGTCCGTAGTAGAGTAGTAGTAGTCCGTAGTAGAGTAGTAGTAGTCGAGTAGAGTCCGTAGTTAGTGAACGTAGAATTATAATAGCAGTGTATATCCAATTATTATTTGCTTCCATCTTTTTTCCTTTTCGCCATATATGTACAAAAATGTGTCCTTGCTGCCACTGTAATTTGCGTGACATAACTGCCACGGCTGCTTAAAGAAGGAGTATTTGTGAAAATATGTTTAGCGGCCTCCACTCAGTAATCTTGACAAACTTAAAAGCAAATTTTCCTCCATAAATCTCAATCTAGAGAAGTGAAAAAAAAAAAAAATTGTATCATAATATACAAATACTGATGGTGGTGTGTCGTCCTTGTATTAAAGAACTACAAAACCAACACATTACCATGAGTAGACCCGCTAGCAACAGTATGGTTGAGTGCAGACGTACTTAAGCACTTCCTCTGCTCCTGAGCTATTTCCTAACCCTAACCACTATGTTCACACACTATGTTTTTCATGGCTTTGTTTAAACAACGGTTATGATCGACATGTGAGTATTGAGGACGCGTGTGCTGTAATAGGTTAGGATTTAGTTATTGTTTTGTTTCTCTATATAGATGGACGCCTGTTCGTTAGCATTTCCCTTTGTGTGGCCTAAATGAATAACTAAAATATAGTCTACTTCTTATACATCCAAAGAGTGATAGATACCTTTATAAACGCAGTTAGATTCAGGACAACTATTCACATCATCGTACTTTTAGTCTTTACCCACTGACCTGCAGTAGTAAATAAGTAGAAATATATATAAATAATCATAAGTATATATATATAAATAAGTATAAATATGTATAAATAAGTACAAATATATATAAGTAAGTAAAAATAAGTGTATCATTCGGGGAAACTCAGTGTGCTTGCTAGATTTCAGGGTCACCGCCTCCTTTACTCCGTCCCTGTCCCTTCCGTCCCTTCCTTTCCGTCCGTCTCTTTATTCACAACCTAGAACACGAGGGGTGGACGAGTATTTCCCGGGGCTTCACCAACCTTGCCGTAAGCTATACTTATATCAATGTAATTAGTTTTTTTTCTAATTGAGTCATGAATCAAGAAGGTATTGAGAACACACTCATATTACTGATGAATATTGAAACGAATCAATAGCTAGCGAAAATAAAGGGAGAGAAGTAGAGAGAATAGCAAGGAAAAAGATTGTAGAGAACATAAAGAAAGACAGATGAGAATATAAGCATATAGGAAAATTAATGAAAAGGAGAGCTCTTAGCTAGAAAGAAGATGAATGACGGAAGATTCCCGAGAAGAGAGATACTATATAGTCTCTATAGAGATAGATCTATTAATATCCTCTCTCTCTCTCTCTCTCTCTCTCTCTCTCTCTCTCTCTCTACTGCTCGCTCTCTCTCTCTCTCTCTCTCTCTCTCTCTCTCTCTACCTCTCTCTCGCTCTTCTCTCTCTCTCCTAAGACTCATCTCCTCTCTCGCTCTCTATCTAGCTCTCTCTCTCCTCTCTTCTCTCTTTAACACACACACACACACACACACACACACACAACACACCACACAAACACACACCACAACAACACACACACACACAAACACCACACATTAGCAATTTCGCTCCTAATACAAGGTCCTGTCTGTACAGAGTTGTGGTTTAATTCAACATTAATGAGCTTAACGATAAGCTGGGCGTCTGGGAGCAGCGTCTGGTCGCCTGGAGGTGTCGCGGGTCTTCTCCTCCTCAGGGACACGGCTGGCTCGCCCCTCCAGCACCACATAATCCACGCGCATGATGCCTCGATCTCGAGGGGGGCAGAGGGGCGTGACTCGGATGGAGATGGAATAATTTTTGTAAGGATGAGTCAATGCAAGGGTAATAACTTAGTGTCGGCATGTGTGGGGGTGATGTGTGAGGGTGAAAATGAGTGGGGGTGTGTGGGTGTGTGTGTGGGTGTGTGCGGGTGTGGGTGTGTGTGTGTGGTGGTGTGTGTGTGTGTGTGTGTGTGTGTGTGTGTTGTGTGTGTGGGAGTGTGGGTGGCGGGTGTGTGTGTGTGGACTTTGTAAGTAGTAATTTTCCCAATGGTATATAGCACAAAGTTATATCTCTTTGCGCTTTTTCCAATTTCCACACCTCGACAACTTATTCACATTAAATTCCTTTTCACATCTTATCTGCCTCCATTCGTAGATCTTTGTTCAGGTCATTTCTGTAGTGATTCACAATCTTTATAGCTTTTTATATTTCTCTTAATAGTTTTGCATCATCCGCAAACAAACTTATATAACTTTTTATTTCGTGTGTGTGTGTGTGTATGTGTGTGTGTGTGTATATAATTTCTCATCACTCCTAATCTTCTTGTACCTTTCATCCCTTTTTCGTCCCTCACTTTCTTGCACCGTTGGTCCTGTGGCCTTCCTGGTCCGTGCCGTCACCACCTGCAGCGGCATCTTTCTTATCACTAAATAAAGATATCAATACATGTTACATAGACGTGCAAAATTATGAAATGACAAGATATTATTCCCTTGTATTGCAAACACAACGGACCTTTGCCTTCCTCCCGCAAGCCCAAACGCCAGACCAAAGTGACGTAATCCTAAGTCCAGTAGACTATACCGAAGTAAGACAGCCGCCTCTAGCTCCTCAGCCTCTCCTCCTCCTCCTCCTCTGAAAACCAACATACATGTCACCCTCAATATATTTGCCGAGGCCGAGACAATGTTGCGACGCGGCTAGGATTGTCGCCTTGATAAAGTCTATAAACAGGAAGAATTGGAATGCAAGATTGTTTTTATCAGAGAGGGATCAGGGGTAAGGAGGCTTCATCCCGCCTATGTCCTTGTGTGTGTGTGTGTGTGTGTGTGTGTGTGTGTGTGTGTGTGTGTGTGTGTGTGTTTGTGTGTGTGTGTGTGTGTGTGTGAACCCCTTCGTCCATCATTGCATCTCTGATAAGCCAACTATAAATAGAAAGCGTCAAATGAGTTCGTATTTTAGTGGTGACGTGATAATGTATCGGAAATGTTAGAGTCGTAGGATTGCACACACACACACACACACACACACACACACACACACACACACACACACACACACACACACACACACACACACACACACACACACACACACACACACCACACACACACACACACACACACACACACACACACACAACAAAAACGATAGCAGACAAAGATCACAAGTTTTTTGCTTTTTTTTTCCCTGGGTAGTTTTTATTTGTTTTTCTGGAATTTCCTTCCTAGAAATCATTTCGTTGGTTTCCCCTTTTGCAGGGTCTTAGGAAAGCTCTGAGGATCTAATTATGATTTATCAGGAAGCAGCGGCAACAACTCTCCGTCTCAGTGTTTTTTTTGGTGTTTTCTGAAAGGAGAGAGTTTTGGGTGATTCATATGGGACGAAGATCGAGAGAGAGAGAGAGAGAGAGAGAGAGAGAGAGAGAGAGAGAGAGAGAGAGGAAGAAGAGAGAGAGAGAAGAGAGAGAGAGAGAGAGAGAGAGAGAGAGAAGAGAGAGAGAGAGAGAGAGAGAGAGAGAGAGAGAGAGAGAGAGAGAGAGAGAGAGAGAAGAGAGAGAGAGAGAGAGAGAGAGAGAGAGAGAGAGAGAGGAGAGAGAGAGAGAGAGAGAGAGAGAGAGAGAGATGCACAACATTCCAAAGGCATCGTAAATTACATGTTTGAGGTTAGTAATTATTTTCAAATTTACACCGATTTTCGCAAGACTTTGGGAGTGGAAGCTGCCCGCGCAGTGCTTCGGTCGGGCGTAACTAGCGGGTTGTGGGCGGTTGTGGGCGGGAGAGTCACGCTAAACGAGGGTGGGAGAGAGGAGGTGGTCACGGTCGCCCCACCCGTCTGATGAAGGACCCAAGAAAAGGAGAAAAAAATATGAACGCACTCACAGACCAATACTAACTGAATTTAATGTTTATTTTGCTGTTAATTGTATTACAACACATGTCTTCCTATTTTTTTGACCAAATTATCTACATTACACCTTCTTATTTCCATTTTAAGCCCTGCACCTCCATATCTTTCCTTTGCTATAAAATATTGTATGTTGTCGAGCCATAAAATTACGAAAAGTAACTGAATATACCAAATGAGTTAGTCGTCAAGGATACTAAACAGGTCATATCAATAAAAAACTGTTCATATTCATTGAAATCGTCTAATGGTAGTTAAATTACAATGAAAATTACGTTCTGGGCCTCAAGGAGTTAAGACCTAGGTAAAAGGTTCTACATGGCACTACACTCCCCCACACACACAGACACACACACCCCCACCACACACACACACACACACACACACACACACACACACATACACACACACACACACACATACACACACACACACACACACACACACCACATACACACACACACACACACACACACACACACACACACACACACACACACACACACACACACACACACACACACACGCATGTACTTAAGGGTATATTCTCTACAGTAACACATATATGCGTACTCACCCATTAATTTCAGCCAGGCGCGAACCCCCATCCCTATCATGTTGTTGGGTGAGTCCGGGCTCGGCTGAGGCACGTTCAATCTCCTGCTGTTTTCATATCTTCAATAACTCCATTGTACTTAAGACGACGTCGATTTTTTATGGAAGAACAGTCGGTAGGTGTCTTTAGTAATTATAATAACAATGACAAGGGGTGTGTATAATTCAAAGGCTTATTCATTTCAGGTTTCCACTTGGCTGCAGAATGGTTTGGGTTTTATTCATATGTGGTTCAATTTTCGTATATTATCTTTTGCATGGATCGCAGGTGGTGTGTGTGTGTGTGGTGTGGTGTGTGTGTGTGTGTGTGTGTGTGTGTTGTGTGTGTGTGTGCCGAATGGGAGTGATGCAGCGTGTTGAGTTACTTAAGCCACTAATTCTAAACCTTCCTCGGCTTATCGCCACTCACAAAAGGAGAAGCTAGAAAATTTATAGTAAAGAACCGTAAATATATTTTTTACGACGACCTGAACTTTTAGTGTCGACATGAGAAACTGCGGCAACGGTGAATACGCGAGAATTTGCGTGGTTAATATACACTGCATATTCAGACAGTATTGAATTAGCATGAGAAAATATTTACGAGTACGCGGCTGCCCCCCCCCCCCCCCCCCCCCCCCCCCACACGTAACATAAGCCTTAAACTGTATTACTATTTCTGATTTAACCTCAAATTCTGAAAGCCAAATACCACATCACAACAAAAAAAATATATATATGCACTATTATCAACGCGTGTCCTGTTGAAGATAATGTTGAACGCAGTGTATTATTTCGGAGGCTATCAACTTTCTTCTCTCCTAAGCATACGTGAGAGAACCCTATTCTACATTCAGACCGAGTGAATTACCATGGGTCGCTCGGTTTCTTAATGGGTTCTGTAGTAAAGTGGGGTTGATACACACCCTGTATAGCTAATATTTCGAGGACCCGCGATCTGTATCTCAGCACCATTTTTCTACGGTGCGTTGGATGGGATTTTCGTTTGATAAAGTGGATGAAATGGTGGATAAAATCAGTAACTTGTCAGATTAATGTTTCTATAAATTCGCAGGCCAAGTTTTTGTAGCGTGTCTTGACCTTGGAGGGTACGTACATACGCGTGCTTTAATCTTGCCACTTAGCCTTGATCGAGGTTCCTTGCGACTCTAATACGACCCTAATACAACCACGAATGTCAGTCCAAGAAGTTATGTCATAGATGAAGACACCGACGCAGACTACAACACTCATTTAGTTTTGCCTTGAAGGTATAACGTCAATATTTTGTCGTCTTTTTAGAAGAGATTTTGACCTGGCTACGAATATCAGTCCAAATAGTTATGTCATATTTATAGATGAAGCACCGACGCTCACTACAGCACTCATGGTTTCATTTTTCCTTGAAGGTGTAACGTCAACCATTTGTCTTCTTTTCATAAGGTATTTTGGCCTGACTCCGAATATCAGTCCAATAAGTTATGTCATATCTATAAATGAAGCACCAACGCAAATCACAGCATTCATGGTTTACTTTTCTCTTAAAGCTATAAGTTCGTTTTTTCATAAGGTTTCTGGCCTGGCTATCTAACCTTATATCTAAGCTATCTTATAAGCTATCTAACTCTTGAAATGTCCTGTCGTGAGGTCCTGGTTGGGAGCCGAGGACCTGTCTTGGCGGCGCCCCTGACACACACACTCCCCATGCTTCCCGCCGTCGCCTTACACTCCCTGCCAATATACGATAAAAGAGTGGAGGTCTGTGTCTCGTAACCTTAACTTCCATTGAACTCAGCTGTCACTTGTCGACGATCTTATCTTATTGAAGTGAGTTTATTAGGGAGAGACAGAGTTCGATACTGAAGGAATGGAAAATAAATAACTGTCATGGCAGAGGTCACACACACACACGCATGCACGCACACACACACACACACACACACACACACACAACACACACATACACACACACACACACACACACACCCCACACACACACACACACACAACACGCACGCACGCACATACACACACACACACGCACACACACACACACACGCACACACACACACACACACACACACATATATATACACACACACACACACACACACACACACACACACACACACACACACACACACACACACACACACACACACACACACACACACAAAGACGGCAGATATTTCAAGAGCACATTTGAGAAAATTTCATCGTGTCCTGTCTCACGCAAGCAATTGTAGCGTAGCCAAGACAGTTAAAGTGAAAGATTTTCAAGATCATCATCGTCAGAATAGTAACATCAGCAAAAACGATGTCCTACCGTTAGGCATCAATATTATCATCTAAACAGAAATAAGAAAATAACAAAAACGGCAATATGAATTTCAACAAAAGCATCACCAGCATCATCATCAATAACAGCAATAAAAGCAACAGCAGCACTAGAAGCAGCAACAGCAGCACTAAAAGCAGCAAAATCAGCACTAAAAGCAGCAAAATCAGCACTAAAAGCAGCAAAAGCAGCACTAAAAGCAGCAACAGCAGCACTAAAAGCAGCAACAGCAGCACTAAAAGCAGCAACAGCAGCACTAAAAGCAGCAGCAGCCACAGCCAGAGTCGTGCTTCCCACCTTGTCGTCGCAGGTGCAGGCGGCCGCTGCTTAATTACTCTCGGTCACTTGGAAGTGTTGAAAAAGTGGCTTTTTTGCACGACCTCCTAAAACATCATTTCTTTACAGAATAATGGCCGTGGAGAACACCTGAGACCTTTCATTAATACGAAATTAAACTAGTGGAGACTGACCGTAAAAAGTTTATCAAAGGAAATTAAATGAGAATGGTGTAATGAAGTATGGTTGCCAGATTATATTTTAGGTAACAACACGTGCCTTCAACATAATTGGCTTCAACATAAGTGAAGATATTCATTGTCTTAGATAAACTTATTCCGTATGTTGAGTTAGCGTCTTTTTTTCATCATTTTTCATCATTTTTTTTACATTTGTGTCTATAGCGCCTATAGACAGTGACCTCCAGGGCTCGGATGGTAGACCCTGGAGGTTCACTTGAGGGCTGTGATGGTTGGTCTGGCAAAGAAAGCGTATCTCATCCTCAGCGAGCAGCGTTTGGCGATGGAACTCACGCTAAAAACTAAAGTAAACTAAAAACAGAGCTAAAAAACCTCAGCTGGAACACCCATCGTCCCGCGTCACATTAGCGCGTCTTTTATCCGAGGTGTGTCGCCGCGTTACCGCCAGATTGTCCCAGACGCGCTTTTTGCCTCCTTGCGCTGGTGACAATAATTACTAATTTGACAGTTTTATCGCAACAAAGAAATTCCAATCAATTTCCTGTTGTTGTGATTGCATTCCTTTCGCCTGTAATCATACCCTCTGCCCGACCACAGTAATCTTTGGGCGGGAAGCAGAGGAACAGATAACTTTATATATTATTAAAACTGTTCTTTAGTATTAGTAACAGTAGTTGCAAGTTTAAGTAGAGGCAAGAGTCGTAGTAGTAATTGTATTAGTTATAATGAAGTGATAGAGAGATTTTTGACTCGTTTTCCACAAGTATTTTTTTCTTCAGTATTATCACTCCTCACTCCTGTCTTTGAAATGACTCTTACATCCAATCCACTTTTTCGTTATTATAAGTAGATCGTCGTATAAGTTATAGTATTGGTATAGTGTCGGTACGTATTGTTCACTTCACGTTTAAATGTTGTTTGGTGTCTCATAATCTCTTCTTCCATCTAGCCAACCAACAGGGTAGTTTTGAAGTATTAATAAGCTTAAGACACACAGGTGAGCGTACCTTGAAGGCTCCTTGAAAAAACCCTCAAGGATGTCCAATTTGATATATGCCACAGGGATTAATACGTTTTCTAATTCGTGAAATCTAATTGGGCTCTTCAGATGTTCTGTTATGCTTGATCCAATTAATTATCATTATAATTAAATAAATGTATCCCATGCACTGCCTTTAGGTGTGTGTATGTGTGTGTTCACTGAAAACTCGTCATACATTTAATGTCAAATAACTTTGATTCGGGAAAGTAAATTCATTAACGATAAATAGAAACCTTTACAGCTAATTACCCTTATGCCGACCTTGCCCAGTGTAATAGGTAATGGAAGATAATTCACTGCAGTTCAGCAAAACATTTAATTATCAGTAACATCATATACGGCCAATAAACTTCATAAAGAGCAGTGAAGCCGTTCAAGGTTAGTAACTCAGATGGAGGTCAACGAATTTGTACAAGACCCGTGAATTGGACCATCTTGACCATGAAACTCGTCGGGGACCACAAAGCTTATTAGATACTAGTTAACTCTTTAATGATCAGATATCGCAGACAACAGTCAGTCAACATTTGGCTAATGGCTAGAAATATGTTTTTTTTTTTTTTTTTTTTTTTTTTTTTTTTTTTACATCACAGGGAACTAGCCAAGGGCACAAAAAAAATGGGTAACACAAGGCCCGCTTAGTTGCCAGTCCCTATAAAGAAGACAGTAAGAGAATAAAATAAAAACAAAGGGTAGAATTTAGTAGTAGTAGTAATAATTTAGTAGCCAATTTAGTTCGGGAGAAAGTGTAGAACGAGGAAGAAAATGAGAAAATGAACAAAATGTAGCACAGGAGAAAGGGAGACAGAGGAGGGATCTCACACCTGTCTGAGGGATAGAGCGTCAACTCAACTCTGATAATAACGTAAAACAGAAGAATATAACCTAACGTCACTATTTTCTGTTATATATATTTATTTATTTAACCCTGCATGCCGTCATCCAGGAATCACCAGTCACGGGTTCACCAGGTATTGGCAGGTTTTCATCAACTCTATTAGCTCTTGTCACGGAACATTTCTTGACAACAATTTTCATTATCCACACCATGTTTTTCTCTTCCTGTTGATATCATCGTCAACACTTTATCTTCTCTAACCTCCACATGTCTTTTTTTGCACCACTGATGTTGTTCCTTCACCTTTGCCGCCCCCGAGACGTGACTGACTCATGACTGTTGCTGGTGACGCACAGAACACGAAGCCAGGAACCTGTATCATCAATTGAGACTGTCTTGATTGGTCTCGGTTTACTGTACTTCTCTGCATGCTCAACAACAGTGTGTACGTCTGGAAATGTTTAGATCATCCTTACGAGGCGACTGATTCCTAGTTTGGAGGCTGTGGTTAATACTGAGTGAAACAATCAGTGGAATGTGTCAGGTGAGAAAGAGATCAGGTTCGGGCGAGGCACACACGTTCCCACGCTGGCCCGGGCTGGAGGACTCGTGTCTGAGGCGCAGATCGTCCTCATCTGGTGTGATCAGCGGAGATCGAGAAACGTGAGAAGTTCATGGCTGCACATAACGGAATCACTCATAAACGCGCGCGAGCACAGGCACACACACACACACACACACACACAGGCGCACACATACACACACACACACACACACACACACACACACACACACACACACACACACACACACACACACACACACACTCAAGACAGTCTCAATTGATGATGAGGGTACTCCGTAGTGTAGTGGTTAGCACGCTCGGTTCACAACCGAGAAGTCCCGGGTTCGATCCCCGGGCAGAGCGGAAGCATATGGGCTGTTTCTTTAAAACCCGAGCCCCTATCCACCCAGCAGTGAATGGGTACCGGGTGTTAGCCGGGGTTTGTGACCTTCTCTCTGGGGTGCTGGCTTCGGCCAACACAAAGCACTAAGGATGAATGATAAAAATGTTGATATGGAGACGGGGCCATACGAGCATTGCTCTGGCCCTGTAAACTACAACTAGATGAATACACACATACACACACACACACACACACACACACACACACACACACACACACACACACACACACAACAGAGGAGAGGAAGGCGCAATGAAGGATTTTTTCCCCTTTCAGTACAAAATTCTTCCATATAAACATGTAGCAAATTCAGTCATATATATTAAATACATCATATGGTGTGGTTTCAAAATATTACCAAATACTTGAGTGTTTCTGAAGCCACACCATTTCCAGGGCTCCAGTTTCCTCCCATCCCCGCCCTCCACCCCTCCACCCCCCTGCAGGCAGAGCGTGAGGTGGAGGTCATAAGGTGAGTCAGCCTCCTACCGGTGGACAGCGCTCCCTCCTGCGAGTGTTTGCGAGGGAAGGTCGTGACCATTGACAGGGGAGAGTAACAAGGCAGATTCATGAGGCATCTTATTAGCATTTTGCATCTTACCGTTTTATAATGTAGCAATTGTGATGTTTTTTTCTCACTGGTTCTGTTTTCTTTGCCTTGGGATTGAAGGTATACAATTTTCTTACTCACGTGGATGTAAAGATGTTGCCTAACAATCTAATGCGACGTCCACTCAGGATGCAGGAATGAGTGTTGGTCGATGATGGTGGCTTCAGAAAGGGCCAGGACTGACAAGGGCCACATGTTGAAATTATGATGATAATTATAACTTATTATTGTAATAGTAATAACAATAATAGGTACAATAGCTATAATAACTAGTAAAACATATTTATTTGTTCTTCACTAATCATGTTCTTGTTCAATTATTAATCAGAAACAATAAAATTAAAACAGCTCATAACACCTTGAGTAAAGCGGTGAAAAAAGCATCGGAGGTGAAGCAACAGACCGTTTATGTGAGGAGCCTCGTAGTGGATGTTCTTGGATCATGTACTCGGCCTACTAATCACCCTCTCCCTCCCCTCCTCTCCCTCCCCTCCACTCCCTCCCCTCCTCTTTCCTCCCCTCCTCTCCCTCCCCTTCTCTCCCTCCCTCCTCTGTCCTCCTCACCGACGGGGGCTGGTTTGTGTACCGACACGTGATCATGTTACAGCCAGTGTGCCTTCAATTGATATCCGCGTCCTCAGCGGTGGCGGAAGAGTACGCGACGGGGGTCTCAGAGTACCTTGAGGCCTTCGGCAGCGCACTCACGTCTTCGGGTCGTTGAGGTGACTGGAGGGACCACCGCGGCTGATCTGCATGCATTAAGCCTCCACTCCTGTCCCCGCCGCGCCGCCACAACCATCTCCCTCTCCTTCACTCACACCGCCCTCCCTTCCACTACCATTACTCTTGTCAAATCAACATCACAGCCAAACACCACGCGGTTAACTCCCTCAAGTGAAACCTTCTTAACGCAGCGAAACTGAATGACACAGGTGGTAGTTAGGCCCTGGGTAGCGCTGTTATCGCCCCATCAAGGCTCAGAGTCACCAATAACACCCACCCTGACGGCCCCTCACAGATAACCATCGGTAGCAGGAGTAATTTAATCTCTTCAGATATAAATATGATGGCGTCCCCTACAGATCATTGTCTCGATGGGTAGCTGGGGGTTGTAAATCGCAAGGAGACCCACACTGGAGCTTCCTGAAGGGGTAGAGCGATTATGAGGGAGGGAGAGAAGGGGAAGGGAAGGGAAGGGAGGAAAGCCAGTGGGAACAGCCTCCGTCTCTCGCTGGGAGATACCGTCTAATCTGGCGGCGACCAAAGAGAAGCGCGACACATTGCCCTGTTGAGTTACTGTGCAAATGGCTTAGACAAACAACGACATGCAGACTGAACCCGTACATGATGGAGAGAGAGAGAGAGAGAGAGAGAGAGAGAGAGAGAGAGAGAGAGAGAGAGAGAGAGAGAGAGAGAGAGAGAGAGAGAGAGAGAGAGAGAGAGAGAGAGAGAGAGAGAGAGAGAGAGAGAGAGAGAGAGAGAGAGAGAGAGAGAGAGTGTGTGTGAGAGAGAGAAAAAGCGAGCGAGGAGAGAGAGAGAGAGAGAGAGAGAGAGAGAGAGAGAGAGAGAGAGAGAGGAGAGAGAGAGAGAGAGAGAGAGAGAGAGAGAGAAAGAAATAAACAGCAGGAGACATGTAGCCGAGGTGGGTGCGGTGGGTTAAGGTAAGAAGGAAGTTAAACGAGGGAGCTGAAAACGAAATCGTAAATTGTCGACACCTATTCATAGTCATAAAACGTATTCTTAACCATAATTTGTGGCAATCAATTGTACACACATGCTGCTGAGATTTGTGTGTGTATGTGGTGTGGGTGGGTGAGTGTGCAGGTGGGTGGGTGAGTGTTGGTGGGTTGGTGGGTGAGTGAGTGTACAAAAAGAGAGAGAGAGAGAGAGAGAGAGAGAGAGAGAGAGAGAGAGAGAGAGAGAGAGAGAGAGAGAGAGAGAGAGAGAGAGAGAGAGAGAGAGAGAGAGATATGGGCTACCTTATTCCTAGGTGTAGAGAACTAAGTCCTGCAAACATAATATGTATATTTACTAAATGTAAATGTCTTTATTCAGTCATGGACTAAAATAAGTCATTGGCTGCTATTATCAGGCTAGG
>JACEEZ010014685.1:280000-295000 GCA_016584305.1 Chionoecetes opilio | reverse complement strand
TTTTTTTACCCCTGTCAGTCTGGTCCCTGCCATCCATCGCGGGCCTGGGATGCTGCCGCCACATAGAAACCTATTGCAGACGACTACGGGGATATAATGGTCAGATTTGTGGTTCAGAGAGAGAATGACGAGTCTTTTGTTTAATTTAGGCCCTGAGGCAGGGATTCGCAGGTCTGGGAGAGAGTCCTGTAGGAGTGGAGGGAGCTAGGGCATGGAGGTAGTATGGGCAAGCTACCATACTGCTACCACTACTACCACATACTACTACTACTACTACCACATACTACTACTACTACTACCACATACTACTACTACTACTACCACATACTACTACTACTACTACTACCACATACTACTACTACTACTACCACATACTACTACTACTACTTCCACATACTACTACTACTACTACCACATACTACTACTACTACTACCACATACTACTACTACTACTACCACATACTACTACTACTACTACCACATACTACTACTACTACTACTACCATATACTACTACTACTACTACCACATACTACTACTACTACTTCCATATACTACCACTACTACTACCACATACTACTACTACTACTACTACTACTACTACCAAGCCCATACTACCTCCATGAGCCAGCTTATCCCAGGGCGGTCGTGGCCCCTGGATCGGCGAGCTGCTCAGAAGAGAGATCTTTATCACCTGATGTATTACTCGGACGACAGAAATCACGGGTTATTATTTACCACACACACAACAAAAAGATGAGATAAGCGTCCTCGCCGACACGTCACTCGCGGGATTCGAGGCGCACGAGTTCCGACTACTGATTGCGGCGGCTCTGCTTGTAGACATGTCAGCCATTGGCCCCGGGCTTAATTTACGTACCCTCTGTGTTGCATGATTAACTTTAATTACTACCCATTAACTTTCTGCCGACCAATTCCTGTGCGTGTGTGTGTGTGTGTGTGTGTGTGTGTGTGTGTGTGTGTGTGTGTGTGTGTGTGTGTTGTGTGTGTGAAGCTGTATGTATGTCTTCGTCTGTCTGTCTGTTTCTCTCTTTCTCTCTCTCTCTCTCTCCTGTCACACACACACAACACACACAGCCACATTTTTTTAAATAATTTTTTTTTTTTTTTTTTACATCTATGCCTATAGCGCCTGTAAGCAGTGGTGACCCAGGGCTCGGATGGCAGGCTCTGGAGGTTCACTTGAGGGCTGTGATGGTTGGCCCTCGCCCGTGGTGGCGCAGGCAGGATTGTTATAGTGACGCCTGTGATTAGAGGCTCATGCCGCCCCCCTGTGTCATCCGATGCACTCGCAATCGAAGGTAGAGTTAATGGGCAGGGCATGTGGGTGTTCTTAGGCCACTCGACGGTGCAGAAAGGTTTCGGTTTTCTTCGGGGATCGAGCTCGGGTCACCGAGAACGCCAGTCGGAGACGCTAACCACTTTGCTACCGCCCACTCTGCTACCGCCTCCCCATACATATACACATACATTATATTTATATTCATGACGTTTTGAAATTTCGTTCTTTTTTTCTTAATTCCTTTGTAGCCTTGTCTTATAAATGTGCCCTTTCACTTGATCCTTGCTTAATATTCACCTTTGTTCGTTGTGTCTTTTCCTCCCATTCTCCCTTCCTTTCCACCCATATTTCCTTCTTTCTCACACTTATTCTCCCCAAAGCGATCTGATAGTCCGGCTAGTTTCAGGTCTTCGTGACCCGCCGCGAGAAACCAGTCTCACTTTCATTCGTTGTATTTTACTTATGAGTAATTACGACTAAAACTTTGTCTGTCGAGATTACCTTCACAAAGCCGTCACAGTATCTCACGCACACCCTTGATCACGCACTGGACACGCAACCCCCAGCTATAACCCTCGTGGATAGAGTTTACAGCTTACAGAGACTCATCTTTGGCTGAAGATAAGACACCACACACCACACGCACCACACCACACACACATGCACCTCACCCTCTTGCTCAAGTGTCAGTAACTGCCCGCGCTCACAGAGAAAGATTTTCGAGCCGTGAACTGGGCTCTTTTCTATTTTCTGCCCGGCTGCTTTCTTTTTTTGTGAAGTTAGTGTTGAAATATTCTGTCGTTTTTCATTCTTTTGTTTCGGTCATTGTGGTGTTTTGTTAGTCATTACGTAGCCCTGAGCGATATGGGGTTACATTTGTTTCGTCATCTTCCTTTCACAGGTGCCGGTTTTGTATCATTTTCTTACTTTCTATCTCATTCCTGCTCTCTCTCTCTCTCTCTCTCTCTCTCTCTCTCTCTCTCTCTCTCTCTCTCTCTCTCTCTCTCTCTCTCTCTCTCTCTCTCTCTCTCTCTCTCTCTCTCTCTCTCTCTCTCTCTCTCTCTCTCTCTCTCTCTCTCTCTCTCTCTCTCTCTCTCTCTCTCTCTCTCTCTCTCTCTCTCTCTCTCTCTCTCTCTCTCTCTCTCTCTCAATAGATTCCTCTGAGATAGCCTTATGTGGTGGTTCTTGCATGAGCTTATTGAATGTTCGTGCAAGTATTTCCCTCACGAATTAACTATTGATAGAGGAAATATAAAGTGAATCGACATTTCATTGGAACTTTGGAGTCATTGACGTTGATTCACGAGAACTTGATACGTCGATTGGCTATGAACAGTACTACTAAGTATTTAAGACTGCAAGAGAGGTAACGGAGGTGCGAGGAGCGTGAATTTAATTAATCAGAGATGCAGACTTTCTTCCCACGTCTTTTCTTCAATTCTCGTCGCAGTAACCTTGTGATCCTTATAACGGGAGTAGAAGTATTATATTCGTGTTTCTTCGCTCTCAATGAATAGTACAAATGATTAATAGATACAATTATTCGATAGATGGAGTTTTGGTGTCTAAGGATGATTATTTGTACGCGTTGCACTTGCACTTCACTTTTTTTATTGTGTGTTTAAGTCATATACAAAAAGTTCTTGCTCTTTTAGACTTTCAAGTTATTAAGAAAATTTTGTTTTGGTATTGTACTGAAGTTGGTGTTAGTTCTTCGTATGTCACTGGTACTACCGCGTGTAGGTCTCGCGGCCTCTTGTAGCTTCCTTATTTTCTTATGTTCTTATATTCTTACGTTCTTATGTAGGTCTTAGTAACATGTCAAGTTTAGTTTATATCCCTATTCCTCTTTCCTTTCCTTCTTCCCTCAGTCCTATCGTTCTTTCCTCTCTCTTTACCGACCAGTTTATACTCTGCTCACCATCAGCAGTCTATCACGAGGCAGCGACACTTAAGGAGATCACACTTATAGATGTGTGGTGACTGTAGTCCAATCGATAAGGCAATCAGATACCATGGCGCTTCGAGGACAGCAAAGGTAGCTATGCCGTGAAGGACTACAGGCACACGCGAGGAAGAACGGACCGTCGGAACACTTGGCTAATCGATATCTGGCCTAGGAGGAAGCTCATAGATAGGACGTTCATTACTGATGGCTCGGCGGAAGAAATATATGTGATTACCGCTGATTCAATTTCCCGACACAGTGGAAATGAAACTGTTAAGGGTGCGGCAGAGACAACACGTTCTCGTAAATGAGGTCCTGGTCGTGTGACGCAACCACCTGGCTTGAGCTGCGACATCCCTTTGCCAAACACTACTATTTCTTCCCTCAATTGGTGGGTCTTGTTAAGTTTTTACCGCTGTGAATCACGGGGAGACGTCCTTACCCAGATGTCTTCATGTGGCGGACGCGGGTCGAGGTGTCTCTGTTCTCTCCACGCCGCGCTAAATCGTACCTCAGACGGCCTTGTGGCGCCACCCAACCCCTCATTCCCGCACTTATTAACGACAAGTGTGTACACGGCCCTCCAAATTGGGTATGATGTAGGAAAAAATAGGACATGATTGTTGTTCTTGGGTGCGATTTAAGAGCCTCTAAAAGGGACATTTTGCACCCGCGGTGGAAGGAATGCGATCAAAGGAATAAAGTCGTACCGGAAAATGACAGCTTTATAAAATCAATACAGGGACACGAAGAGATATAACGATAAAGTAAGTTGATCCAAAGTCCATTATCTTTCCTCTGGTCACCCTTCGCTCAACAAGCAGACAATTTGCAGCACAGAAGAGTGGCGTGCTTGTCAGTTATTTATTTCCTGCTATCAGGAGATACAGTGCCGGAAGATTGGCCTGCAGTGTTCCTCCTTGAGTCCGGAGACACAGAGATCGAGAGAAAAAAGTGTATATATATATATATATATATATATATATATAGATAGAGAGAGAGAGAGAGAGAGAGAGAGAGAGAGAGAGAGAGAGGAGAGAGAGAGAGAGAGAGAGAGAGAGGAGAGAGAGAGAGAGAGAGAGAGAGAGAGAGAGAGAGAGAGAGAGAGAGAGAGAGAGAGAGAGAGAGAGAGAGAGAGAGAGAGAGAGAGAGAGAGAGAGAGAGAGAGAGAGAGAGAGAAGAGAGAGAGAGAGAGAATGAACCTCTTTCCTCTTCCAGAGGAAGTGATAAAAATCATCAAAGAACTGAAAGAGTCTAGTCCCGGTTACGACAATATTCATGCCAAGGTAATCAAACTTATTTCCCCTGTAATATCTACCATTCTATGTAAGTTGATCAATGAGTCGTTTCAGAGCGGCATATTCCCAAACAA
This sequence comes from Chionoecetes opilio, assembly GCA_016584305.1. Classification (NCBI taxonomy): domain Eukaryota; kingdom Metazoa; phylum Arthropoda; class Malacostraca; order Decapoda; family Majidae; genus Chionoecetes; species Chionoecetes opilio. The sequence continues at coordinate 290,378 of JACEEZ010014685.1, read as the reverse complement.
CCTAAAAACTGCTAAAATCATCCCTATTCATAAAGGTGGAGATAAACTAGTCACATAACTACCGCCCAATATCACTATTATCTACTTTAAGTAAAATAGTAGAAAGAGTGATGTATGAGAGACTAATACAATTCTTAGACACTAATAACATATCATTAAACAACCAGTCTGGCTTCCGCAAAAATGTCTCACCACAAACAGCGATTGTTAAACTCATGAACGACATTTTGATTGAAAATGCAAAAGGTAAATTCACAATGGCAGTATTCTTTGATTTAACAAAAGTCTTTGATACAATAAACCATTCTATATTACTTAAAAAACTTGAATTCTATGCTATAAGAAACAGGACACTGAATTGGTTTCGAAGTTATTTATCAGGGAGAAAACAGTTCACTGAAATTAACGGTGTAAAATCATCCAATGCACTGGTATCAATGGGAGTTCCTCAGGGCTCCACGCTCGGACCTCTTTTGTTTCTGTTATTTATCAATGACATCACCAGTTCTTCGTCACTATTGAATTTTATACTATTCGCTGATGACACAACTTTTTACTATTCTGAGTCTGATCTGCACACCCTTGAGAATCTGGTTAATCAAGAACTAAATAATGTAGTTAATTGGTTATTAGCTAACAGATTTTCAATTAATATTAACAAAACTCATTTCATTATATTTGCAGGGAATAAAAGTATTAGCCAACACACCTCAGTAAAAATTGGGAACTGAGATATTCAAAGATGTTCTTCAACAAATTTTTTAGGAATTATGATTGATGAAAAGTTATTATGGAAGGAGCATGTGAACTATATTTATAGTAAAATTACGAGGTCGTTAGGAATCCAATAAAAAAAAAAAAAAAATCTGTTAAAAGAAACATTAATCATATTGTATTACAGCTTGATATATCCATACTTACAATATTGTAATCTTATTTAGGGTTCAGGTTTAAAAACTATATTACAGCCGCTATTACTGCTACAAAAAAGGGTCATTAGGATGATTTCAGGGGTAGGGCGTTGGCATCACACAGACAACTTATTCGTTGAACATGGTGTATTAAAAGTTCAGGATATTCATAAGCTAGAATTGTTAAAGTTTGTATATCTTCAGCTAAGACTCCCACAGTCATTGATTTTGTTAGAGTATCTAATGTTCACAATTTTAATTTAAGGAACAATAACATGTTAAGACCTCCACGACCACGATCAGAAGCCAGAAGGAGATTCGTAACATACGCAGGCTGTCTCGAATGGAATAAACTGCCCAAGTATCTCATGCATACAAACAACTGTGTTTCCTTTAAGATAAAAGCCAAAAAAGTATCTTCTAAACGGATATAACAATTCAGTTAATGTTTGATATCATGAGTAATATTTTTGCAATGAGTAATGAGTAAATGAGTAATATGAGTTTAGATGGGAAGTATAGGCGTTTTCTGCGAGGGATTTTGATTGCAATCGAAAAATTTTCGTTTGCTCAAATTTCGATTGCTGTTCAACCATCCAGGGAAGATGATTGCCCGAACAGCAACAGGAAAGTGACCGTTTGCAATCGAAAATTTTCCGATTGCAATCAAAAATACCCTGCAGAAAACGCCTTATGTTTTACTGCAGCCATAGTAATATTTATATACATGTTTATGTATATGTTTAAAAAAAAAAAAAAAAAAAAAAAAAATCAGTGATAATGTGTATAAGTATGTGGTGTATATGTATTTGTGTGTGATGTATATGTATATATGTATATATGTGTATGTGTGTGTATGTATATGTGTATGTATGTATGTGTATGTGTATGTATGTATATGTATGTTTATGTGTGTATTTGTATGCGTATGTGTGTATGTGTATGTATGTATATGTGCGTATGTATGTATATTTGTATTTGTACGTGCACGTACGTGAATATGTGTTTGTATGTATATATTTGTATATGTGTTTGTGTGTATGGTTTGGGTTTGTGATTATGTGAATATGCGCATACGATACTTCTAACTTTTTATGAAAAACCAGATATGAGTTTACAGTATGAATAGGTACGCATGTATTATATTAGATTATGTGCTTTAGGTAATTATTGCAATTTACGTAGATTATTTTTGGGAGCTCTTTAAAAATGTTCACATTAAAAGAGGTCTGCCTAGATATTTGTGAAATGTTAATTTTCTTCGGGTTAAAGATGGGCAAATAAACATATTTGACTTTGACTTGACTTTGAGACAGAGAGAGAGAGAGAGAGAGAGAGAGAGAGAGAGAGAGAGAGAGAGAGAGAGAGAGAGAGAGAGAGAGAGAGAGAGAGAGAGAGAGAGAGAGAGAGAGAGAGAGAGAGGAGAGAGAGAGAGAGAGGAGGAGAGAGCGAGCGAGCGAGCGAGGAAGGAGGAGACGAGAGAGAGAGAGAGAGAGAGAGAGAGAGAGAGAGAGAGAGAGAGAGAGAGAGAGAGAGAGAGAGAGAGAGAGAGAGAGAGAGAGAGAGACAGACAGACAGACAGACAGACAGACAGACAGACAGACAGACAGACAGACAGACAGACAGACAGACAGACAGACAGACAGACAGACAGACAGACATACAACCAATAGAAAGACTGACATGTACACTGAACTAAACTTCTCAGGTGATCAGAAGCGGAGCCCCAAAGTGCAACTAATTACTAGCACATACCTGTAGACCTGGTGGTGGCCGCGGTCGCTCGAAGCTTCCAGGTGATGAAGGGCAGGTGGTCAGTGTTCGTAATGTTGTTTAGCAGTAAAAAGAACTCGATAAAATGTGAACTAATTCGATTTGCACTAATAGGTACTTTTTTGTGACGTGTTACCTAAACAAGTTTTCCTCCATTAGTTTTGCTAAGGTATATCATTCCACTTGTACAATTTTAGCTTATCTGTTATCTAAAAAGCACAACATGGAGAAGGGAATAGAGTGTGAGCTGAGCTTTATGCATCTTTATGGTATTTGAACCTCATAAATGCCTAGTTACTTACCATTAACTTCACGTTCTCGCTTTTTGTTCTTCATGAAGTCCACGACGATGCTGCCGCTTAACAAGGATCCTCAGCTTCCTGACGCCGCTGCTACACTTGGCGATACTAGTTTTTGTTTGCTGGAGGAGTAAATTGATAGAGGGAGTCCAATACCGCTTTATATGAAACACCACGTGCAGTAAAACATAAATGTACCGAAATTACTATGTAAATACACTTATTGGCTTTTTTGGAACGACCTAGATTTTATACTTTTTTCATCTTTTTCCTTGATGTGGAGGTAAAAATCTTCCAATTTTTAAGCAAATATTCTTACAGCATTTGTGATTCCCTATTCAGTGTCTTCTTCGTCGACTATAGAAAGCAGAGACGCTGACACACTCACTCCTTCATCTCCATTGATCTGACGACGAAAATGTAACCCCTTGAGACTCAGAGCGTAATTTCCATTGTAATATGGGTACCATTAGACGATTTATAGTGAATATTAAACAAAATTTTATAGATATGACCTGTTTAGTAGCCTTGTCGACTAACTAATTTGGTATATTAAGTTACTTTTCGTATTTTTTATGGCTAACAACCTACGATTTTGCTTTAGCAAAGGGAAGATCAGGGCGTGAAGGGGTTAACACTGTGATTTTGAATTGATGAATATTCTCTGCTTACCATGAGGTCTTTGCGGGAATGCAAGGAACTAGCTCTTGTCTTACCCTGAAAGTTCTTTGCTGTTTTTTCTTCGCTACGGCGGCGAGTCCTTGGTGTTGCGATTGCTTTGCCGACCATCTGGCCACCACGCACGGCCCTCCCTGACCCACCCATGCTTCCTGGTCTTGTGGTAATCGCCAGTAATCTTATGCAATGACCCGTAATGGTGGGAGCGCGTTGAGTAATCTGTGTGATCTCGTGTTTATGTGACGCTAAGTGACTGCACGCAGCGGCCTCCTAGCAGCATTAGTTCAACAGAAAGACTTGTGCTCGCTCTTTTGCAGGCAAGTTTTGAGCATTTACCTTTGTCAGCAATGTTACACCTTATCTTGAGTGGATGAGGAAGGTTACCATATTATTTGTAAGTGTGTATTTACAGATGTTTAGGATACGTGAAGAATCCATCGTATGTCTTTTGAAAAACTATTAGCTGTTATTAAAGTTTGTTTCCATGCTGACTATACAAAAATCTCAGGATCTCCATGTGTACCAAAATTTTTCTTTGCATTTATTATTTTTAAGAGTATATTTACAGATGTTTAGGATACGTGAAGCATCCATCGTATGTCTTTTGAAAAACTATTAGCTGTTATTAAAGTTCGTTTCCGTGCAGACTACAAAAACCTCAGGATCTCCATATGTGCCAAAATTCTCTTTTCAAATATGTCTGCAGGATGAAGATTGAAGGGCAGGTTATACTAACTTCGAGGGGAGTTCTTCTCTAAGCGTGGGTTTTAGCGGCTATATATTACACTATCCTTTGTCTTGATGTATTATTAAGCTTAATCGACTTGATGGATGTCGGTGGGCAGACCAGAGCAAATCTGAGGCAGGGCAAAAGTGAGAGGAACGGGGTTAGGTGGGGGGAGGGGGACGGGGGGCAAGGATGGGGGGGGGAGGGGAGGAGGGAGAAGGGGGGGGGGCAATGAGGGGACGGCTAACGGAGAGGAAAGGAGGTAAAGTTGATTGATAAGAGAGAAGATGACGCCTAAGTGATGTTTGGGAGGGACATTAGGGAAGGAGTGGAGGTCAACACCGCTATAAGTATAGTTTTCTATTATACTGACCAACAGACAACGCTATGCTTTTCACGTCCTGTTGTTCTCATCGTCGTCGCTGTGTCGTCGATTTTGGCGTTGTTCTCCTCATTTTTATCATTTGCAACACCTTTTTCCTCATCGTGTTCCCTTCCTCAAACTCTTCTTACCTCTTTCTCCTCTTCTTACCCTCATACTCTTCTCTTCTCGTCATCGTCATCATTTGCAACGTCGTCCTCGTCCTTGGCTTCCTCCTCCTCCCCCTCCTCCTCCTCCTCCTCCTCCTCCTCCTCCTCCTCCTCCTCCTCCTCCTCCTCCTTTTCCTCCTCCTCTCTTTCATCCACCTACTCATCATCATTATGTTGTTCAAATATACCTGGACAACAAGCAGGCAGTCAACCCCTCAGTCACCCCCAAACCTCCCGCTCTCACGCCACACACAGTAATTTACGTAGTACTAGATTATCATGCTTGTTAATCTCGGAAATTCAGGTGGAGAAACGTTGAAATTGAGGCCGAAAGTATAGAGCAATGTGCGTTGATGTGTCTTGATGTTGATGAGGTGTTGATGGTGTGTGTGTGTGTGTGGGTGTGTGCGTGTGTGTGTGTGTGTGTGTGTGTGTGTGTGTGTGTGTGTGTGTGTGTGTGTATGTCGGGAGGGTGTGCGTGATGGGGTAGGTAAGTGTTTTGACGATTGTGATGAAGCAAAACAGAAACGTGGTGGAGGAGGTGACATTTATTCGGGGCACGTGTGTATTTTTTGCTTCATGGAGGAGTGTTGGAGATGATGGGGCTCAGTTCAGGTGCCGGTGGCGATAGTAGCTCGAGGAGGAGGAGGAGGAGGAAGAGGAGGAGGAGGAAGAGTGAGTGGAGGTTGTGGAGGAGGAGGAGGAGGAGGAAGAGGAGCAGGAAGAGTGAGTGGAGGTTGTAGCCTGTTGGGGACGAGTGTGTGTGAATGCGAGGCAGAAAAGGCTGCTTCGAGGGTGTAATGGATAGATAAATCATCATATTTTTTGTGTTAAATTTTTTTGGGGGTGAAGCTTCATTCTTTTCTTCAATGTCTCTTCGCTTAACAGAATGGTACTACCGATTATTATAGAGAGAGGTAAATACGTTGCTTGTCCAGTAATATCTCTCTCTCTCTCTCTCTCTCTCTCTCTTCTCTCTCCTCTCTCTTCTCTCTCTCTCTCTCTTCTCTCTCTCTCTCTCTCTCTCTCTCTCTCTCTCCCCTCTCTCTCTCTCTCTCTTCTCTCTCTCTCTCTCTCTCCTCTCTCTTCTCTCTCCTCGCTCTCTTATGTTCGTAGGACTATTTTTACACTGGGAATAAGTTAGCTCATCTCTCTCTCTTCTCTCCTTCTCTCTCTCTCTCTCTCTCCCCTCTCTCTCTCTCTCTCTCTCTCTCTCTCTCTCTCCTCTCTCTCTCTCTCTCTCCTCTCTCTCTCTCTCTCTCCTCTCTCTCTCTCTCTCTCTTCTCTCTCTCTCTCTCTCTCTCTCTCTCTTTCTTTCTCCCCCCCAAAGTCTAAGCACCAGACAACTTCGAGTGTACAAACGTGAGGATGATCTAGTGACTAGTCTAAGGGGACAGTCTGGAGAGCATCAGTATGCATAATGGCTCCCGATCGATCTCTTAATTGGAACAGTAATTAACATCTTAGCGTGATACAAAGTCCCCGAAAATGATGATCAATCAACTGCGTGCCTCGACTGCCTAATAAGAACAACGAGCACTTATATATAGAGCGTCCCCGTAATGGCTTGTTTACAAATCATCATCTTAATAGCTAAGCTGAAGGAATTTTATGAATAGAAAGTCAATCAGTGAAGCGTGTTGCAGGTGAGATCATGCATGTGACTAAGGCTCTACTAAACTATTCTCGTATTTTAATTCCTGAAAAAAAATTATATCAGATCCAGAACTGGGTTTACTGAGGCGGATGTGAGACAGGGATGTAAAAGCAAAATTAAAGTGTCATTTGGGGCAGAGAGAGAGAGAGGGGAGAAGAGGGGTTTAATTGAGCCAGTGTGTCCAGGGGAGGGGTTGAGGGGAGCCATTGAGTCCAGGGGAGGGGTTTAGTGGAGGCAGTGAGTCCAAAGGGAGGCTGGGTCGAGCCAAAAGCCACATTTTCTCTCAGATTGATATTAGCATAATTAGGAAGTTATTCGTGACAGGCGTATATTAATCAGCATTAACTGGTTTGCTAACGCGCGGAAACGATGGCCTAGAAAAAATATATGACGGCCATTCAGATACAGAAAGGAGTGACGCGAGATTCACCGATGAGATGATAATCCACTCAGTCAAAAAATTTACCTGTAACTTAATAGATTAAAATAAATATCAACGATTCTCAATTTGTAAATCAAAATAACAGGTCTAAGTGATATTTATAAAATTACATATAATTTAAGAGACAGAAAGGTGTAAATCGGCTCTAATTCAATATTAAATTATTTAAAACTGTAGCCATTTGAGTGTTTTTGTTGGCATGGGTCAGGTGGAGATGCCGGGCTGGGACGTGAGGCGTGAAGAATACGAGGCAGGACGGGAATAAAAGGCTGATTTTTTTTCCCTCTCTCTCTTTAAAAGGCAGAAGGATGCTCCCCCTGCCGCCAGGCCTTCAGAGGAGAGGCAGGCAGGGGTAGGCAGGGATAGAGTAGGGGTAGGCAGGGGGGGTGTTATGTGATGATAGGAGGAAGGCATAGAGAGTGACAGGGTTAGTTCATTAAGTGTCAGAGAATGGGTGTTTAGGTCTTTATATTTATCAACACCGCTTATAGACATGATTAATAAAGACACGCACACACACACACACACACACACACACACACACACACACACACACACACACACACACACACACACACACACACACACACACACACACACACACACACACACACACACACACACACACACACACACACACACACACACACACACACACACACACACACACACACACACACACACACACGAGCGCGCGCATCAACAACTCGTGCTCTAAAAATCAACATTACTTACATATTTCTACAGTCATCAAAGAACAATTTGCTTTGTTAATTGACTGAGCTTTAGAAATATTGTCCGACTGCAAATATAACCGTGGCCGCCTCAAGGGAAAAATGGAAATGAAAAGTTAGAGCGAGCAAAAACCACACAAAAAAATATAAAATCAGATTGGATGCTCACTTGGTCTCCTCATTCAGTACATTATAAGACGCGTTCCTATTGCTCTGCGGCTCATTGGAAAAATTGGTTTCACGCGAACTCGTCCCAACCATCTTGTTTAGAGAATTACGGGTCGGTAACTCAGTCGGGGTGAGGTTCAGAGGAAAATAAAAGGCGGTCAAGAAGATGAAAACAAAAAATGGAACAGCTTTGCCCAAGGTACACAGCGAGAGTGTCCGGCCGCCTTAAGCAGCGACGACACGCATTAGGGTATGAGAAGCCACACCTGCGACCCGGTATTCACGCCTAATTTATGAGACTAAGATTACCACATAACCCTGCGATATATCAAGCGGCGCGTCTGGAGGCCCTGCTTGTAAGGGTGGCACGAGGAAGACTGTCCTCGGTCACACCGATGGACAACGTGCAGCTCACCACTGCCATCCTGGGCCACATCCAGGGCCTCGACGCGCAGGGGCGCCGCGTAAGGTTCAACTGGGTGCCCAGCCACATAGGCGTCCGTGGCAACGAGGCGGCCGATGAGGCGGCCCGGGAGGCCACCAGACATCCAGCGGTGGCCTTGACTGTCTTACCCAGCATCCAAGGGGCCAAGGTACTGGCCAGACGCGCTGCCGTCTGTGCCGCAGAGCAACAGTATCGCCAGCTGGTGCAGACATCGAGGCAGGCAGCCTGGCACAAACAAGCCACGAACAACAACGAGCCGTTACGCCCCGCCCAGCAGCTGTCCCGAGCCGAGGAGGTCGTTCTACACCGACTTCGGCTTGGCTACGTAACCCTGGAGGAGCTGAGGGACGGGTTTGAGGAGCGGCCGTGTGAGCACTGTCCTCATATGACCCCCCATCCCCTGATCCACTACCTGCTTTCCTGTCCCGCTACAGAGCGGCTCAGACAGTGCGTCGGCCCGGAAAGCGCGGCCGCCCTCGTATGGCAGTTTCAGAAAAATCTGGCCCTGCTGCTGGAGGTGGCGCGTGCCGCCCCACCCCCCCGATGAACACTAAGGAGCGGGAGTGACCTCACGCCCCGCTCACCTGTGACTTGACTGTGGCTGCGGCTACAGCGGCGGGCTGATGCCCGGTCATTTATTACTGGCTTTATGTGTATGTATGTGTATGTGTATGTATGTGCATATGTATATGTATATGTATATGTATTATGTAATAGATGTAAATAAATTAAAAAAAAAAAAAAAAAAAAAAAAACTGTCCTCGGTAATGTGTGGCGTGTGTGTGGCGCGCGGCGGGAAGTTAGGGACGATCTGGAGCGCCTGGTTGTGGCAGACGTGTGTCGGAAGGGTGTCGGGAGGGTGGTGGTGGTGGTGGTATCGTGGTGGGCAGGCGAGCGACAAAATATAATACCGAAGGATGGTTTAATTCACCCACGGCCTTGATAACACGCTGGACACGCGACCACCAGCAGTTACCCTCCCGAAAAGAGCTTAGAGCTTATAAAGACAGAGGTTTAGGTAAAGATAAGATCTCACTCACCACACACCTTATCATCCCCTTACTCAAGAGGGGACAGTAACCGCCCGCATTTGTTAGTGAAAAATCCTTTGAGCGGGTATAGAACGCAGAACCACAGAAAGGCCCAACACGCTCTTAACCACAGTGCAATACGTAGATTATAGGCACACCAGCGTAACATTTTCATGATAATAACAATACCTTATTCAAGTAAACGTACTACAAGTCAAGTAACGTAAAAGTAAGCTCCAAAGTACAAAATTAAAAAAAAAAGTAATACCTAGTAAAAAAAATAGTAATAACATATTATATTTATCCTTTGCACAGTTTTAAGAAAATAGACAACGTCCTATGTCAAGTGCTATTCATCCTGCATTGATCTGCATTTACCTGTATCAGGGCGGAATTAACATTACCGTGCTGCATATTCCCGTTTTCTGGAACAGTATGTCGCGTTTACTCTTGAACACGCCGGGTTAGATTGCGCTAGGTTACGGTTAGGGTAGGTTAGGTTTCCTGAGCTTAATACGGTAACTTTGTGTGGGAATCACAATGAGTGTATGTGTGTGAAAATCCTATGGTTAGTTTCGGAGCTACAGCCAAGCGTCTTCACTCGGAAACCACATACTCGCATAGAGTTGGGGAATATGCGACCGTGCTAACAATACGAAGCAGACTCAGTGATTCCGATCAGTCTCATGCTATCAATAAGACTCGCATGACGTTTGGCTGAGTAGTTGCTGCCATGGGAGGAGGACGAACACACTGACTACTGATCATCTCTACGTCAAAGGGACAAAGATTCCATCGTGATAAGCGCCAAACACCTTCAGACAAAGACGAGTGACCTGCGTGTGCCTCCAGTGTCGTCTTCAATGGCTGTATATGACTGGCTTTGCTTCATATTTCTTCTGGAACTCACATGGCGTCGCGGTGGGTGATGCAAAACCCACAGGCTGTCTGTTGCTGGTCTTGGAGCCGCGACACATTAGGT
>JACEEZ010014685.1:272500-275000 GCA_016584305.1 Chionoecetes opilio | reverse complement strand
CATGAAGGAGGGTGGGGAGGCAAGGAGGAGAGTGGGGAAGCAAGGAGGAGGGTGGGGAGGCATGGAGGATTGCGTGGCGAGGGAGGAAGAGGGAAGGGGGAGTGGGGGAGCGTAGTTGCGTGAATGTTCCGTCTCCTTTCCTTCCGTATATCGTTATTTCTCGTAGTCATTCATCTGTTTCCCCCGTTCTTATCTCTTCCTCTATACCTCTTCATACCAAGGAAGTAGCGAAGGCAAGGAGAGCGGGAGTGGATGGATGGATGGATGGATGGATGTGAGAAGGATCATAAGGTGGAAGGATATTACTAAGTGGATGAAAAGGAGAAAGAGCTGAACAGGGATTTAGGGAGAGATGAGACGTGGGGAAAGAGGAACTAATATGAGAGATATAACAATACACGGAAGGAAAGATTAAGGGAATGTTCAATCACGTGCTCTCTCCCTCTCCCCCCTACTTACTACTAGACCGCCACACCCCCTCCCTGCCTCGCCCCCTTCCCTGTCTCCTCCCACCCTGCTTTCTCCCTGCTTCTCCTCCCTCCACCCTCACCGCTCAAAGCACCTTTGCCGCCACAACCACCACCTCCATACCTATTCTCTTTCACTCTCGCGATTGTAGGGGAAGAATAATGATCTATTTGATGTTATTATGTATTTATATTATAACTATTTCTCAAATGTATTGCCCGTAACATGACACGCATCTTCGCAATGGGTTTTTTCCCATTAACCCCTTCACGCCCAAATCTTTCCTTTGCTATATAAAAGTGTCTGTTGTTAGCCGTACAATTACGAAAAGGGACTAAATGTACCAAATTTACTAGTGGACAAGGATACTAAACAGGTCATATCTATAAAACATTGCTTATATTCACTAAAAAGCGTCTAATGGTACCCAAATTACAATGGAAATTACGTTCTGGGCCTCAAGGGGTTAAGTGAAATAAGTGAACTACAGTGAAAAGAAGTGAGACATGTAGTGTGAGGACAGCACCAGCGGCACACTTTCTAGGATGAGCGGGGCGCGAGGGTGCCTCTGACCACCTTACAAAAACAGTTTAGGCTTCATTTGCAGGCTAGAAATGGATAGAATATAGAAGCCTGTTACCGGTAGGCAGGATGTGGATGTTCTAGGAGGCAGGATGTGGATGTTCTAGGAGGCAGGATGGGGATGTTCTAGGAGGCAGATTGGATGTTCTGGGAGCAGGATTGGATAATTCTAGAGCAGGATGTGGATGTTCTAGGAGGCAGGATGTGGATGTTCTAGGAGGCAGGATGTGGGTGTTCTAGGAGGCAGGATGTGGATGTTCTAGGAGGCAGGATGTGGGTGTTCTAGGAGGCAGGATGTGGATGTTCTAGGAGGCAGGATGTGGATGTTCTAGGAGGCAGGATGTGGATGTTCTAGGAGGCAGGATGTGGATGTTCTAGGAGGCAGGATGTGGATGTTTTAGGAGGCAGGATGTGGATGTTCTAGGAGGCAGGATGTGGATGTTCTAGGAGGCAGGATGTGGATGTTCTAGGAGGCAGGATGTGGATGTTCTAGGAGGCAGGATGTGGATGTTCTAGGAGGCAGGATGTGGATGTTCTAGGAGGCAGGATGTGGGTGTTCTAGGAGGCAGGATGTGGATGTTCTAGGAGGCAGGATGTGGATGTTCTAGGAGGCAGGATGTGGATGTTCTAGGAGGCCACAGTCCCACAATCGCTTCATTACTGTAAGCTTTAAGACGAACTTTCTACGCCTCACTAAAAGTCATTGAACATAACCTGAAATTTTAATAGATACACATCTAACCATTGAAATTCATTGGTGGTACAGTACTAAATATACGATATTAATCAGTTTAGATATAGACGCTGCTCCATTCATACGTATATAATCACTGATAGATGTCAGTGATACGTGCAGAGTAATGATAATGTTAAGAAATAGCATTGTAAATACAGTTCCCGGTCCTGCCCCACTCCCTCCCCGCCCTGCTTCTTGCACAGCGCTGAAAGCCTAACTATTATTTCTAATAATCAATGTTTATTTAATAATATTTCTATTATTAGATTACAATCAATATTTCTATTATTAAATTTTAATAATATTTATGTCATCATTATATTTATAACATTATTATTTCTAACGTGTTTGATGATTTTTTTTGCTGTTAAGTGCCTTCGCTGGCCATGTCCGCTGCTCCTCACCTGTCACTAGGACCATCACGCCAGCAGCACCAGCAGGGACAACACTCCCTCCAGTAACACCGGTAGATCCATCAGCAGCTCCGAATTTTAGAAATTTGACCATATGAGGACATTAATAGACTGTTTGGCAGCTCCGTAGTGGCCGCCGCTCGCTCCGTCAGGTTGTGATGGGAGCGGAGCGGGCAAAGGTTGGTGCGCTTCACTCCTCCGTTGCTTCACTGCCTCGAAACTGTCTTGCCTCGTCCCCTATTTGCTGTAGTCAAAACATTGCCTCCTGAAAAAAAACTATGATCCCGGTGATGTATTCCAC
>JACEEZ010014685.1:242500-260000 GCA_016584305.1 Chionoecetes opilio | reverse complement strand
CCTCAACAAACCCGGGGATAGTGAGCAACAACCCGGATGTTTGGATCATAAATGTTACTCTTGTCAATTTCTATATATATAATATATATTTTTTATATGTCTTTGTATTCTTATCGGTGAAAGATATGACCTTTTGTGTGTGTGTGTGTGTGTGTGTGTGTGTGTGTGTGTGTGTGTGTGTGTGTGTGTGGTGTGTGTGTGTGTGTGTGTGTGTGTGTGTGTGTGTGTGTGTGTGTGTGTGTGTGTGTGTTGTGTGTGTGTGTGTGGTGTGTGTTGTGTGTTTTTGTTCTGATATTTATAATTCTCGTTCCACTCTTTATTTTACTCTCTAACCATCCCCCCCCCCCCCCCCCCCCCCCCCCTTTTGGTACACGTGTTCATTCTTTCGCGACGTTTTTGCTCGAAAGGATCTACAGTTATTTCCCATTTACTAATTAATGCATATCTGTGGGAGTGTGAGGAGAGTGTGAGAAAAGAAGAGGAGGAGGAGGAGGAGGAGGAGGAGGAGGAGGAGGAGGAGGAGGAGGAGAGGTAAAGAAGGCTGAGCTTACTATATTTCGGTTATCTGTTCACTGTGACTATTTTGTATAACTTTAAACATGAGCAAATAACATATACAGGATACGGAGGAGAAGAAGGAGAGGAGGTGATGGAGAGGAGGAGGAGGAGGAGGAGGAGGAGGAGGAGGAGAAGGAGGAGGAGGAGAAGGCTCGCTCAATGTTCGCGTGTGCATTGTGTCTTGTGACTTGCAGTTCGCTTCTCCCTGAGTCTCCCGTCACTGGGCGGCTGGCGGCCAATTGTCTTAAGCCGCAGCACAATCGACAAAGGTGTCCTTTAGGGCGAGGAGAAGGCAGAGAGAGAGAGAGAGAGAGAGAGAGAGAGAGAGAGAGAGAGAGAGAGAGAGAGAGAGAGAGAGAGAGAGAGAGAGAGAGAGAGAGAGTAGGAGTGGGGCAGCAAGGGGCGGGTCAAGGTTTGTGTGATGGGGTACCGCAAGGGAATCCCCTGGCACCACTCCAATAATTCTATCATCGTTTTCATCTTGTATCTGATTTTTTGGGTCATGTTTCTATATTGTGCCTGCCATTTCAAAGACCTTGGGTGATTAAACGGAGTAGTGTATGAGGGTTACGTCACGTGTATAGGGGCTTATTAGCATGTATTGCGTGTGTGTAACTATTAAATACTAACTGCTTGTGCACTTTTTGTTTATGCAGATGATTGAAGTCACATATTAATAGAACGTTAATTAGTTTCGAATTCATGCATGGAAATTACAGCTTGCGGGATTTCTTGTTTCTCGTCCATCGAGCTATAGTCATCAGGTGGATTTTTCTCCTATTTTTGGTCGATCCGAAGGTAGGGAACGCGAGGATTTTTTTTATATATATTTTCCAATCAAATTATTAATGCAGGCTCAGTCGACCTTGATAAGACTCTTCAGTGAGTTGCTGAAATTTAATTGCGTGAGATCTCCAGTGGCATGTAATTAAAAACTTTCATTGAACTTCTCCAAAACCCACATTCTCTTATGCATTTTCTGTTCTATTTATCGTTTAACTTACTCATCCCATCACCTATGCTCATTTACTTCATCTCTCCAACCTTTCCTTAGTAATCTTTATTCACACCCCTTCAAAACTTCCCTACTATAGTCTCTGCTCTCTCCTCTTCACTCTCTCATTTCCTTCTTCCTTTTCCCTCTATATATTTACACTTTCCTCAATCCCACTTCCCTACACTCTCTTTTACCTTTCTATCACTCTTTCCTTCCTCCCTCGCACTCCTCCTTCTGTCCTCCTCCGTGCCGCGTATTTCCTCCTAACTATCTCCTCCCTATCTCCTAACTCCTCCACCATCTCCTCTTCTAACTATCTCCTCCTTATCTCCTATCTCCTCTAACTAACTCCTCCACTATCTCCTCTTCTAACTATCTCATCCTTATCTCCTATCTCCTAACTAACTCCACTATCTCCTCCTCTAACTATCTCCTCTTTATCTCCTATCACCTCTAATAAGCTCCTCCACTATCTCCTCTTCTAATTATCTCCTCCTTATCTCCTATCACCTCTAATAAACTCCTCCACTATCTCCTCCTATAACTATCTCCTCCTTATCTCCTATCTCCTCCTACTAACTCCTCCACTATCTCCTCTTTTAACTATTTCCTCCTTATCTCCTATCTCCTAACTAACTCCTCCACTATCTCCTCTTCTAACTATCTCCTCCTTATCTCCTATCACCTCTAATAAACTCCTCCACTATCTCCTCCTCTAACTATCTCCTCCTTATCTCCTATCACCTCTAATAAACTCCTCCACTATCTCCTCCTTATCTCCTATCTCCTCTAACTCTCCTCCCCTATCTCCTCTTCTAACTATCTCCTCCTTATCTCCTATCACCTCTCATAAACCCCTCCACTATCTCCTCCTAACTATCTCCTCCTTATCTCCTATCTCCTCTAACTAACTCCTCCACTATTTTCCTCTTCTAACTATCTCCTCCTTACTCCTATCACCTCTAATAAACTCCTCCACTATCTCCTTCTAACTATCCTCCTTATCTCCTATCATCTCTAACTAACTCCTCCACTATTTTCCTCTTCTAACTATCTCCCCCTTTACTCCTATCACCTCTAACTAACTCCTCCCTACTCCTCCTCTAACTATCTCCTCCTTATCTCCTATCACCTCTAATAAACTCCTCCACTATCTCCTCTTCTAACTATCTCCTCCTTATCACAGCAACGCTGGGTCACGTCCCGTTTCCGCAAATACTAATCAAAGTAACTTAATCAAGCGCCCTGTAACAGTGGACCGTAGACGCCCTGCCGGGTAAACCCTCACGCAAGGTTACCAAAACTATCAAGGACTAAAATTACTCTAACAAATGCCAGAGCATTTTTTTTAAAGCGTAACAAATTATTAGCATACGTTGTTGCTAAACGCCAGAATCGTCAGTATCACTGAGAGTTGGGTCAACAAAAATTAAACATTTATTAGCTGAAATAGCCATTCCAGGCTAAAAGAACATTCCTAAATTGTCGCACGCAAAAAGCAGGTGGAGGTGTCATTCTTTCATTAAAGAAAATTTGCAAGCAATCGAAATCGATAAAGAAAACAAAGATCATTATGCCCTCATCTACGCAAAGATTAAGCTAAACGGTAAATTGCTAACTATTGGGACAATATTCGTCCTCCCAAATCTAATGCGGAAGTAGATTGCCTCCTGTATGACGAGATAAAGTCAATTGTGAAAAATAATAACGATACAATTATTTGTGGAGATTTTAACCTACCTCGTATAAACTGGAAAAATAATTCTGCTGATAGAGAAGGTATGCGATTGCTTGATATGGTGAACGAAATATATTTAAATCAGGTGGTCCGTGAGCCTACAAGGGATATAGTATTCTAGATTTAGTTTTCACTACCGACATTGATCTGATTGATTACTGCGATATAGGTGAACATTTTGGGAAACATGATCACAGGCTAATCAGATGCGGCATAAATTGCAATGTAGATATCACCGAAAATCGGTTACTAGTCCCAAATTATAATAAAGCAGATTTCACGAAGATCAGCAGGGTACTAGGCGAAGTTGAATGGATTGACCTACTAAATGGTTAATAACGCCGAAAACATGTGTAATGTATTCACAATAAAACTCCAATCAGTGGTGGAAAAATATGTTCCATAAGAAAACGTTTTTAATAACATAAACAGACCCATTGGATGAATAATGAGATCCAACAAATCATTGACAGAAAGGCCGGGGGGGATAAAGTTTACAAACGATCAAATGCAAGGGCTGCGATTCTAGAGAATACAACGACGTCAAACGTCGCTGCAAAGGGGCTAATTAAGTCTAAAAAGCGCGAGTATGAAGAAAAAATTGCCAAAGGAAACCAAATCAAAACCCGAAAAGGTTCTTTCAAAACGTTCGAAGTAAGGAAAACGTCAAAACAAGTATTGGGCCACTGAAAAAAAATAATAATATCTTGGTAAATGATAATAAGAGTTGGCGTTCGTACTCAATGAATACTTTAATGCGGTATTTATTAAAGAAGACGAAACTCCATTACCAGAACCAGTAAACATGTATGCGGGACTCGAAGGATAGACTGGTAATAGGAGAGATAACAGTAGACGAAATATCAAAGTATTGCTGAAAATTGACCCAGCAAAATCCGTGGGGGTGGACGAAATCTCGCCGCGACTACTTCGCGAATGTCACAGTCAACTTTCGCTTCCATTAAAGATTATTTTCAATAAATCGTAAGTGACAAAATGTTCCTAGTATGTGGAAATTAGCTAATGTTACACCGTATTCAAAGGGAAAAGGGGGTAAGAGCCTCGCAAATAATTACGCCCAATTAGTCTAACGTCCGTGATTGTTAAACTATTGAGAAAATATTGCGGGATAAAATAGTGTCTTTTCTCGATAAAATAACTCAATACTAACTCCCAGCTGGATTTCGAAATAAGAGATCCTGCTTAACAAACCTACTGGATTTTTAATGTCATTTATTCAAACTGGGGCGCTAAAATTCCCTCGGATGTAATATACCTTGATTTTCAGAAAGCCTTCGATACAGTTTCCCATAAGCGACTTTTGACACAAACTAAGGGCACATGGCATAGGAGAGCAATTATGTTTTATGGATTGGCGTTGGCTTTCAAATCGTAAAAAAACGGGTATAATAAATGGCGAGGCATCTGATTGGTTAGATGTTACTAGTGGGGTGCCTCAGGCTCGGTCTTGGTCCTACTCTTTTTCTGATATATATCAACGATCTGGACTGCGGACTTGTATCTAAAATATCGAAATTTGCAGATGACACCAAATTAGGCGGTAAAGCATATACTAGAGAAAACTGCGAACTCATACAAAGTGATCTCGACAAACTATCAGATTGGAGTGATAAATGGCTATTAAAATTCAATTCCGATAAATGTAAAGTAATGCATATAGGCAACGATAACCTCAAATATAACTATCAAATGCAAAATAAATCGTTAACTGAAGTACAGCAGGAAAAGGATTTAGGTGTCATCATCAGTAATGATCTGAAAACCAGTCCGCATTGCCTAGCTGCCAGTAAAAGGCAAATATGATGTTGGGCTTTATTAAACGTAACTTTGAACATAAAACTCCGAAAGTAATGACACAATTATACACGTCCTTGGTTAGGCCCCACTTGGAATATGCCGTTCAATTCTGGTCGCCCTGTTTCGTAAAAGATCAAGCCAAATTGGAATCAGTGCAAAGAAGAGCAACCAAACAAATTCCATCTCTGCGAAATTCATCTTATGAAGAGAGACTGCGGAAACTTAATATGTTTTCCTTAAAGGATCGTAGAATCCGTGGGGACTTGATAGAAACCTTTAAGATTCTAAAAGGTTTTGATGTCACTAATCAAGAGAACCTATTCGAGCTTTCAACTCAAGTGACAACAAGAAATAATGGTTTAAAACTAAACGGTCAACGTTGCATCACCGATCTCCGTAAAAATTATTTCAATGTTAGAGTCGTTGAACGATGGAACAAGTTACCAGCAAATGTTGTCGGAGCCAGCACAATAACTACATTCAAAAACAGACTTGACGCGCACTGTAAAGTAAATGGGTATTGATAGTGCGAATTCGTATCTAGTCCCCGTATCGATTAGTTGTAGTGGTAGTGGTAGTTGTAGTTAGTATTTTTCATATCCTATCATTCTGCACTATGAAACTTCCATGTTCCTATTCTCTTTAGGGACATGGTATCATTTTCCAACTGTTTTCCTACAAGTAGTTGATAGTTAGTAGTATGTAGTTCAGCAGATACCCTCGCTATGGACCAATAGGTCTCCTGGTGTCTGTTATTCCTATGTAATCCTATGTAAAAAATCATCTCTAACTAACTCCTCCACTATCTCCTCTTCTAACTATCTCCTCCTTATCTCCTATCATCTCTAACTAACTCCTCCACTATCTCCTCTTCTAACTATCTCCTCTTTATCTCCTATCACCTCTAATAAACTCCTCCACTATCTCCTCTTCTAACTATCTCCTCCTTATCTCCTATCACCTCTAACTAACTCCTCCACTATCTCCTCCTCTAACTGTCTCCTCCTATCTCCTAACTAACTCCTCCACTATCTCCTCCTAACTATCTCCTCCTTATCTCCTATCTCCTCTAACTAACTCCTCCACTATCTCCTCCTCTAACTATCTCCTCCTTATCTCCTATCACATCTAATAAACTCCTCCACTATCTCCTCTTCTAACTATCTCCTCCTTATCTCCTATCATCTCTAATAAACTCCTCCACTATCTCCTTCTAACTATCTCCTCCTTATCTCCTATCACCTCTAATAAACTCCTCCACTATCTCCTCCTTATCTCCTATCTCCTCTAACTAACTCCTCCACTATCTCCTCTTCTAACTATCTCCTCCTTATCTCCTATCACCTCTAACTAACTCCTCCACTATCTCCTCTTCTAATGATCTCCTCCTTATCTCCTATCACCTCTAATAAACTCCTCCACTATCTCCTCCTATAACTATCTCCTCCTTATCTCCTATCACCTCTAATAAACTCCTCCACTATCTCCTCTTCTAACTATCTCCTCCTTATCTCCTATCACCTCTAACTAACTCCTCCACTATCTCCTCTTCTAACTATCTCCTCCTATCTATCCACCGTTACCTTACCCTCAATCTCTCCTTCCTTCCTTCCTTCCTCCCTCATCCCCTCCCTTGCCTGTTCCCTTTTCAGCTAGATGACCTAATCCCTTTGGGTGCTGGCCGGCTCCTCAACACAGCTTAATGAACCGGCTATTAGTCATTCGAGCCGTGGTAGGAAGGTGTCAATTAGTCCCACGTCTTGGCCACGCCTTCACTAGTTCCTCTCCACGCCTTTTTTAATTCCTCTCTTAGTGCTTCTCATATCTCTCTCACTCTCTCTCTCTCTCTCTCTCTCTCTCTCTCTCTCTCTCTCTCTCTCTCTCTCTCTCTCTCTCTCTCTCTCTCTCTCTCTCTCTCTCCATGTGGAAGAAAACAAATCTTGTGCTGTACTATTATGTAAATTTCGTTTTAATACACTCATGACGTTCTTACGTAAAAAATAGAAGTCATGTAGTACACACACACACACACACACACACACACACACACACACACACACACACACCACACACACACACACACACACACACACACACACACACACATAATCTTGCTCTCTTATCCTTATCGGTGTAATGGCCTCAATATTCTCGCACTACACAACGTTAAGGGAATGACAGGTGATAACTGACTCAAATCATGGCAATAATTCCACCAAAATTCTAAGAAAATTTCATCCCTAAACACAAATTTTCACGGGTTTGCTGGCAGAGAGGAAAATGCACGCAAAAAAATAATATCAGGCGACAAAAAAAATACCGCAGTGACCTACACACTTACTTATCTGTGGGTGTGATTACAAAGCGTGCAAGTAATGATACTTTAAAATGCAGCGGCAGAGAGACAAAAACATGAGTTCTTATCAGACAATCTTTTTTTTCGAGCCGCAGACACACCACCGGACATACAGAAAGATAAGGGAATAGGGAGATAGGAAGACTGACAGACTGGCATGATTACAGACAGGAAGGAAGTTAACCACGCGGCCACAAAAATAGCCAACCAGACACCCAGACAACTTTGCCAGCCAGTTATAGCAAGCCAAAAGATACCATACATATAGTTATAGCAAGCCAAAAGATACCATACATATAGTTATAGCAAGCCAAAAGATACCATACATATAGTTATAGCAAGCCAAAAGATACCATACATATAGTTATAGCAAGCCAAAAGATACCATACATATAGTTATAGCAAGCCAAAAGATACCATACATATAGTTATAGCAAGCCAAAAGATACCATACATATAGTTATAGGCGGACAAATAATATTAACCAATGAGAAAGATATATTTGTAGGTAGACAGACATGCTAACCGATAGATGAATAGAAAGACAGACAGACAGACAGACAGACAGACAGACAGACAGACAGACAGACAGACATAGACGAACAGAAAATGACTGACTGACTGACACACAATAGATAAATATTAGACAGACTGATAAGTACACGAAAAGACATGACGAGTTTTGAACCAGATATGCTTCGTATGAACAGACATTTACAGGTAAACAGACATACACAATTTACTGACTGACAAAAGAGGGGACTGAGACAGACAGACAGACATCCATATAGACGTGGAGATCAATAAATCCGAGCTGGCAGACGAACAAGCAGTAAATTAGCAATTACACACACACACACACACACACACACACTCTCTCTCTCTCTCTCTCTCTCTCTCTCTCTCTCTCTCTCTCTCTCTCTCTCTCTCTCTCTCTCTCTCTCTCTCTCTCTCTCTCTCTCTCTCCATGAACTTACCTGATTTATGGACACAACCTTCCCTGGCCAGGTAGTCCACAGCCAATTAGCCATTCATTACCGCACCTTCTACACACAATGAATAATTAATACGTGTACGGAAGGTCAATTAACAGCGTGTGAAATAAAGGAGTGACGTTTCTCCTTATGTAATATCAGAGGCGAGGAACCGATGGGTGAATATTGATATGGGGAAAGGATCGAGGGGGTGAGAGGGTCCAACATAACTTATATCCATTATATTCTTCTCTTTCCTTTATATCATCCCGTTAGAGTTATGTATGAGGACTCGAATAATAAGTCAAGGTCTCTCAACCCTTAACATTTGCACCTTTCTTTCTATTAATTCTATATTTGAGAGAAGAAGTTCATAAGAGGAAGAGTCAGAAACGAGGGAGAATAAGAGGGAGAATGGCACGCGAGATAAACTTTTCAACCGTGACCTCATCTACTCCCTCGCTTCACACCTTTATCCAGTCACGGGCCAGCTTTTGGGGGCGAGGAAGCGAGTGATGAGGAGGAGAAAGACAAGAGACCCCAAGAGAAGGGAAGATTGCTCACCTCCCCTTCACAAAGAGGTCTATCAGAGGCCCGTGTCACCTTCAGTAAGCAAAGACGTGTTGCTGCTTCGCCTGTATCCACTTTACCTCCCCCAACAGACTCACGCTGACTCTAAACAAAGCCTCACTCAAGAGACTGACGCCACACTGTCACTCGCTGCGACAATCCTTTGAAATAACAACAGAAAAAAGTAGGCAACAAAAGAGGAGAAAAAAGTAGAATAAAGAAAGATAAAGAAGCAGCAAGGTTAAAAGAGGAATGAAAAATCTTGACCAAAGTTGCAATATTTACATCAAGCCTTTGAAATAACAACCGAAAAAAATGAACTACGCAACAAAAGAGGCCAAAAAGTAGTTAAACAAGAACAATAAAGAAGCATCAAGGTCAAAGGAGGAATGAAAAGTCTTGAATAAAGTTGAAATATTAACATGCAACAGTTTTAGTATTTTATGATTTCACTCATTATTATTCTTATATGTATTAGTTTGTACTTTGCATCGTATTCAGGACCGTTTCAGTGAGGCCTTCGGTGGACCGCTCCGAGGGTTAAGGGTTTTTTAATGAGATGCAACACGTGGACAGTGATTACGGCCGGCAGGAAATACTCCATTACTTATATTTGAGAGGAGAGGAGAGAGAGAGAGAGAGAGAGAGAGAGAGAGAGAGATAGAGAGGAGACGAGAAGAGGAGAGAGAGAGAGAGAAGAGAGAGAGAGAGAGAGAGAGAGAGAGAGAGAGAGAGAGAGAGAAGAGAGAGAGAGAGAGAGAGAGAGAGAGAGAGAGAGAGTATGTGTGTGTGTTTAAGTTTCTGTGCGTAAATGATAATTATCTGTCATTCTTGCAGTCAAGTGATAGTTATTCGAAATCTTTCAATATGGTGACTGTTTACAGAAGTCAGCTTTGTACTTTATAGGCAACGGAACTTATCTAAGCCTTAAACAGCGTGCAGGTGAAGTAGTGGGCAGGCCGGAACGCGTTTTAGACTAAGGCATAGGTGTCAGTCTTTGCTGCTAGTCATGACGATATTGTGATTGCGTTTTCCTTCAGGCTTTCCTATCCTTCAGGTTCTTGGTCTGAAAGTATTCGTGGCATCTCTAGGACGACGGTAATGATGGAATAATTTGTCTCATTCTCTCAGGTCAGTGTGGGTTTTCTGGCAATGCCTTTGTGACTCGTGACACTTAGCCATTTGAGTGAAAATAAATTGAAGTCCAAGAAAATGACATGAAAGTTTTCGTCATAAGTGAGTTGCTACTGGGCTAAACGCACTCGAGTGACATCTAGCCTACTGTTCAACTTATTGTTCGCATTTTTTCTTCCACGAATAAAGACTGTCCAAACAATGATACAAATGAGAAACAAGAGTATAAAATATCTTTGGTCGCTTGCAGTTTCGTGGATCCCCATTTCTAGGGCTGAGAACTAGAAGGGCCAATGTCAAAAAATGGCTAATTTTAGATAAGTCCACCACCGAACTGGAAATGTATGTATCTATCATTGCAAGAAATGATAAGTTATAATCTAAGTAATTACTGGAAAAAAAATCTTTCATCTGCTGTTATTACCTGATGCAATGATGAAGGATGAAATATTTCAAACGCATTTTTCTCAAAACATAGATTTGTGACATTGGCCTTTCTTGTTCTCAGCCCTAGATTTCATCCAACATCTTTCTGATCGGTGACTTTTTTCTTCGGACATGTTGATGCGTCAGTCTAATCTCGCCCCGCCTTTTGTTTTCTTTTCAGCGTCGCACGAAATGGACCGAAACGACCTTTTATCTCTTGGCCGCAAGGCTGGTGGCACCCCGTGAACCGAGCAGCAAGCAAGCCAGCCAGCCAGCCAGCCAGCCAGCCAGCCAGGGAGGGAGGGAGAGAAGAAAGGGGGGGAGGGAGGGAGGGAAGGGAGGTAGTTTCTTGAGAGTTGATCAAGATTACGCACAACAATGGTGGCGACTAATTTCAAACATATCCAAGGTAATGGCGGGAAATGCCATCTTGTGTATTACGTAGGATGAACATTTGGCAAGGCGAGATATGAATTCAATGTCTGTCTGTGTAATTAGCTAACGGAGCAAGAGAGGATTATGATCGTTCTCGGACACACACACACACACACACACACACATACACACACACACACACACACACACACACACACACACACACACACACACACACACACACACACACACACACACACACACACACACACACACACATACTCACACACACACACACACACACACACACACACACACACACACACACACACACACACACACACACACACACACACACACACACACACACACACACACACACACACACACATTGAGGGTCAGTGGTAAATTTCTGGCATGGCATTCGACACGCATATAGGATCGAGTCCTGTTTAAGGTTTGTGACCCTTTGAGCAAGGGCATTGGGTGTGTGTGGTGTGTGAGTTACCAGCCTTACTCTTAGGTCGGTCCTATGAACTCTAAGCTCTGTACTGGGATGGTAATGGCTGGCGATCGCGAGCCCAGCGCATAATCAAGACCGTGGTAAATAACACACACACACACACACACACACACACACA
Organism: Chionoecetes opilio; assembly: GCA_016584305.1. Taxonomy (NCBI): domain Eukaryota; kingdom Metazoa; phylum Arthropoda; class Malacostraca; order Decapoda; family Majidae; genus Chionoecetes; species Chionoecetes opilio. The sequence continues at coordinate 248,413 of JACEEZ010014685.1, read as the reverse complement.
CACACACACACACACACACACACACACATACACACACACATACACACACACACACACACACACACACACACACACACACACACATTACTATCTCAAGTGGGTGTGTGCGTTCAAGCATATACCGAGCCCCATCAGCGGACGTACTCTGCAAAAAATGATAGAAAAAAGGAGGAGAAAAACAAGAACCAGATCAGAACATGCACAGGGAGAAAAATAAGACATAAAAGGAAGCAAAAAAATAGATAGCATAACATAGAAAGTGTACAGGAAAATATAAACAGAAATATCTTTTTGGTCAAGAGGCACATGTAGTTGTATGATGGACCGATGAGACAAGAAGGGAAAGACTGTGGATGTAAGAAGAAGAGGAGGAGGAGGAGGAGGAGGAGGAGGAGAGGAGGAGGAGGAGGAGGAGGAGGAGGAGGAGGAGGAGGAGGAGGAGGAGGATAGAAAAAGAAGCGTTGCAGTGAAAGTGGGAAGTGAAGAAATAGATATAATAGGGAGTGAAGAAGCATACGAAGGAGAAGAAGAAAGATGAGGAGGAGGTTAAGCAAAAAAAGAAGAGGAGGAGGAATAGGAGTGCGAAGAGATAGAGTTTTGAGGTGAGGGCGAAGCGAGGTATTCTCACCATCTCTCCATCGCGCCGGCCGCCAGGAATCAATAATCATCACCTTGGTCTCCTAATCCACGCCCTTAGCGCTTAGATCCCCCCTCGCCGCAGCGCTGATAAGACGTACGTTCCTCGCATGATCTCTGCCCTCTAACTTGATCGAGAGCGCCGTTTCAATCCCTGACAAGCCTTAAGTATTGGTGTAGGTTTCAGGCGGGGGGAGTAAGGCCCGTACTTCACCAGCCTTATCAGGAGGCGGAGGGCGTCGGGATAGAAGGGGAAGAGGAGCGTCATTTGAATATCAGATCACCGATGGTTTTTTCCCCTGAATTAGCTGTTATTAATGAGCTGTGTGTCTGAAATACGACCAGATAAATCTAGGTACAAGGTTGCATTATGTTTAGCACCTCTATCTTTTTCGACGGTTTGAAGGAAAGGTGTCTTGGTTGATCTATTCATGAGCTTGAGGTGCAGGTTGGGTTTTGTGTGTGTGTGTGTGTGTGTGTGTGTGTGTGTGTGTGTGTGTGTGTGTGTGTGTGTGTGTGTGTGTGTGTGTGTGTGTGTGTGTGTGTGTGTGTGTGTGTGTGTGTGTGTGTGTGTGTGTGTGTGTGTGTGTGTGTGTGTGTGTGTGTGTGTGGTGTGTGTGTGTGTGTGTGTGTGTGTGTGTGTGTGTGTGTGTGTGTGAAACATGAACAAATACCTATCTGCTCCTTTTATGTTACCAGGCAAAACGTCGTTTTATGTCCCCAATTATTTCATACACTCTGATACACGTAGATATGTGTTGTCTTTTTCCGAAGGTGTCAAAGAAAAGGAAAGAAAATTTCATGAAAATACTAACGGAGAGATAGAGAGAAAAATAAGTGTGAAAATCATTGTACTTGCAGATATCAACTAACACTTCCTAAACACCTTTATGGATTAATTCCACTCGTGCGTGAAACAGCATTATCCTTAAGAAAAAAGAGGCGCTTTTCTTGATCGACATCTTAGTTAGTATTTTGGATGACTACACATATGAGTATAACAAGAAATCTCACTGATAGTGCAGACGACAGACACTGACAATCAATTTTCTATCCATGCATTAGGGTCACATGGTGTATATCCCTCATAATGCTTGTACTATAATACATACATGCCTTCAATTACATTAACGCAGTACGTACGTATATATCTGTGCATGTGCGCGTAGTACGAACGTCTGCACTTGAACGTTATCTCTGCAAACCCTTATCTTCTCTTAGACAACTCGAACTGGTTTCTCCTCCCTTCCATTCACCCGCCTTCCCTCCCTGATCCATGGACGACGGTGGATATTCTATTACCGACTCTCTTGATACGGCGCGATGACACCCCAGGTAGGATATATCGGCTCCGTATCATTGCAAATACCTATGATTCGACACTGCGCTTGGCACTTACTGATACATCTTAACTGATTTCTATAATGCCAGGCTTATCCAGAGCGGGACCACCAGCAACAACTATTCCTGGGTCTGCCTTGGGTGCGAGGGATAACTGAGACCCACGACACGGCTCCTAAAAGCTTGGGTGTTCGAGGAGGAGGAGGTGGAGAAGGAAAAGTGAGAAATACCAGACAAGAGGAAAATAGGAGTGAAAAGTGAGAGAATGGGGGATAATTGAGGGGTTTGTGAGAGAGAGAGAGAGAGAGAGAGAGAGAAAAGGAGAGAGAGAGAGAGAGAGAGAGAGAGAGAGAGAGAGAGAGAGAGAGAGAGAGAGAGAGAGAGAGAGAGAGAGAGAGAGAGAGAGAGAGAGAGAGAGAGAGAGAGATGTAAAAAAACACTTGTCTCTTCCATACGTTTCCTCGCTGTTAGTGATGAGTGAAGACCCCACGCCGAGGAAACACCTGTTTTAATTCACTCTTTTAATTGCATCTCCTCGTTACTTGTGTTCGAATAATTAACTATAAACCTGCGCGTTTAGTCTTTCTTGCTGTTGTCTCCCACCTTTTGTCTTGTACGAAGGGAACAAGGGGGGGGGAGAGAGAGAGAGAGAGAGAGAGAGAGAGAGAGAGAGAGAGAGAGAGAGAGAGAGAGAGAGAGAGAGAGAGAGAGAGAGAGAGAGAGAGAGAGAGAGGAGAGAGAGAGACGGAGAGAGAGAGAGAGAGAGAGAGAGAGAAGAGAATGTTGTTTTCTTTGATTATAGAAGGTGGTCATTGCAGGAGGTAGAGAGAGAGAGAGAGAGAGAGAGAGAGAGAGAGAGAGAGAGAGAGAGAGAGAGAGAGAGAGAGAGAGAGAGAGAGAGAGAGAGAGAGGGAGGAGAGAGAGAGAGTGTATGAGAGAGAGAGAGAGAGAGAGAGAGAGAGAGAGGAGAGAGAGAGAGAGAGAGAGAGATAGAGAGAGAGGAGGAGAGAGAGAGAGAGAGAGAGAGAGAGAGAGAGAGAGAGAGAGAGAGAGAGAGAGAGAGGAGAGAAGAGAGGAGGAGAGAGAGAAGAAGAGGAGGAGAGAGAGAGAGAAGAGAGAGAGAGAGAGAGAGAGAGAGAGATGTTGTTTCTTTGATATAGAAGGTGGTCATTGCAGGAGGTAGAGAGAGTGAGCGAGAGAGGAGAGAGAGAGGAGAGAGAGGAGAGGAGAGAGAGAGAGAGGAGAGAGAGAGAGAGGAGAGAGAGAGAGAGAGAGAGAGAGAGAGAGAGAGAGAGAGAGAGAGAGAGAGAGAGAGAGAGAGAGAGAGAGAGAGAGAGAGAGAGAGAGAATGTTGATTATAGAAGGTGGTCATTGCAGGAGGTAGAGAGAGTGAGCGAGAGAGAGAGAGAGAGAGAGAGAGAGAGAGAGAGAGAGAGAGAGAGAGAGAGGAGAGAGAGAGAGAGAGAGAGAGAGAGAGAGAGAGAGAGAGAGAGAGAGAGAGAGAGAGGAGAGAGAGAGAGGAGGAGGAGAGAGAGAGAGAGAGAGAGAGAAAAAAAAAATTGTTTTCTTGGACTCTAGAAGGTGGTCATTGCAAGAGGTGACTGAGCAGCTACGTTCCAAAGAGACACAGAAAAGGAGAAAATCGTCTTTGGCGTACAACCAGAGAAAGAGCCACTAAGGAGACATAAGGCGGCTTCTCACTCTTCATTATAATGCCAACTAATATAAGCTTATCTTTGTATCCTCAGCCTTCAATGCCCGCTGGGAAAAGGGGCGAGGGAGGCATGACGCGGCATTTGAAATTACTCGTATGTGCTACAAGGATAGGAGGATAGGAGGATAGGACAGGGAGGATAGGACTGTGAAGGGAGGGTTACATAGCAGTTATCTCTATATGGTAAGGATTAATTTTATGATGGGATGGGGACAGGAGGAAGGAAGATCTGCCAGTGGGTTTTCATCATCACTTCACCAATTAGCAGCTGACTGATGCCTTGACGTGTTCGTATAATCAATTTTCTGCTATAATTGGTTACCGCTTGAGTGGGTCCCGCCTGCGATGGACCTCTAAAAAATCCTATATTATTAAATCTTTCATATTTTTTTCTTCATCATCTTGATAAACCAGACGTGTGGAGTGTGTACGACGGGGTAGGTGATGGGAATGTTGCGCAGATCACAACGAGATGAAGGGTAATGTCTGAAGGTTCATCTAGTTCATAGGAGGGAAAGGAGAAGGGGTTAGACAGATTTGCGTCGCTCTGGTTTTCATCCGGTTCACTAGGAAAAACTTTAATCCCTTCACGCCCAGTATTCTCCTTTACTATATAAAATCGTCTGTTGTTAGCCATAAGATTACAAAAAGCAACTTAATATATCACATCAGCTAGTATACAAGGATACTAAACAGGTCATATCTCTAAAATATTGTTTATATTAATTAAAATCGTCTAATGATAGTCGAATACAATGGAAATTACGTTCTGAACCTCAAGGGGCTAAACTGTCACTCCTTGAGATAAGATAAGATTTTCATCCTATCTAGACACTTTGCAAGTACCAACTACAAGGTTATTGACTATACAAAGCGCCGCCACGTCAGCACGAACTAGGCGGACTCGAACCGCTGACCGAATGCACAGGGACGCTGCACATTGCGAACTCACGTCACTACCAACCTTGCCACCCTGACGGGCTCACTCCTTGAGAACTTAAAGGTTAGTGATGTAGTGAATGACGGCGGTGTTACGTGTGACGATGATGTGATAAATGCCAGGTCAATATACTAAATGGTTGCGAGGAGCGGTAAGTGTGTAAAGGTTATGTTGGAAGGACACTGAGGTGGGTGAAAGTTTTGGCGTATATAAAAAGACGAGGAAGAAAATGGAAGTATTAACGATCAACTCGACAACAACGAGATGACTAGCCATTTATGAACAAAGGAAGGGGAACTATTACCGACGATATACAAGCAAACTGGTAGCGAGATTGAATAAAAAACCGAAAAATGAAGACGAGATGAGTGACAAGCTGACATGACATCCCGCTGGATCAACATGACTTGTGATCGTTGCTACCTTAAGATGAGACAGGAAAATGACTTCTCGATTTCGCAAGGTTCGTGTTTGTTTAGTATGACCCGCTCAGCATCGGCCCCTTCACCCCAGCCAAGCTAAACACACCTATAAGGGCTAAGGAAGCTCCATAAGACCCGCCTGACGAGTCGCTAACTCTTGACTCCCTCTTGACTCCCTCACACACGGGGATTTCAGTCTTCCTGTCAGTTTTGTGATGAGTATTTATGACATATTATTCGTCGTCATCCATCTCCGTTACTTCTTCCTCATCACTCCACCTTTCCCTCCCATCTTTTCTTCCTACTCCTCGTCAGTCCTCCACTTTTCCCTCCTTCCTCTCCTCCTACCCTCTTCCTACTCCTAAGCTCCCTTCTTCTTTACTTTCTTCTTTTCTTTACTCCCTTCTTTCTTTCTCCCCTCCTTCCTCTTCTTGAACCCTCTTTCTACTTCCTCATCACTCCACCTTTCCCTCTCTCCTTTCTTCGTAACCTCTGCCTACTCATCGCTTCTACACCTTTCCCTCTACCTCTCCTCCTACCCTCTTCCTACTCCTCATCACTCCACCTTTCCCTCTCTCCTTTCTTCGTAACCTCTGCCTACTCCTCATCGCTTCTCCACCTTTCCCTCCACCTTTCCTCCTACCCTCTTCCTACTCCTCATCACTCCTCCATCTTTTCCTCCTTCCTCTCCTCCTACCCTCTTCCTACTCCTAAACTCCCTTTTTCTTTTCCTCATCCTACACTTGTCACTTCATCGTACTTAAAAAACACACCCCTCTAGTTTATAACGTGCTCATTATACACCCAAGCGTAAGAAAACACCCATTACATTAAGCTCATTTGAATATATGTTAAGCCGC